>JAAAKG020132677.1:0-14429 GCA_010014905.2 Druon quercuslanigerum
CCAGGAAAAATCTCACGAATCTGAGCTCAATTTGTTCACAAAGATACAACTTTATATAGGAAATTTTCGTTAATTTTTGTCTATAAGTCACCTAAATATACAAAAAGATCTAAGTTCCTTACAAAATTTTTTTGGAGAAACACCAAATATTCGTATCTTATATTTTGTCTTGGCAAACAATATCCGGGTACTCGGAAAACATGGAAAATCTGGAATTAGCAAAGAATTTTTATATACCTAGAAAAGGCTGAAAATTTCAAAACAAAATTAAATAACAATGTTTCTTTATTTGTAAAAGTTTATTAAAAAGATTCATCAGCTTATTTGAAAATTTGTATTTTTATTTTAAAACTTAAATATTCCAATAGAAGATTCACAATTTTAGTTGTCAATGTATCAGTCTGGCTGAAATTCGAACTATTTGTCGAAAATTCTTGTTTTTTTTCTTAGCGAAAATTAAATTTTCTTAACTGCAAATTTAACTATTCCATTTTTCTTTGAAAATATATCTTTTCTTTTTTAAAATGAAACTGTATGTTTGAAAATTTATCTTTCAAGCGTCTTTTTTAGTTGAATTTAATATAGTAGTAATATATTATTTTTCTTGAAAAAACTCCTTATTTTCCCCGTTGGGGGAGGGGGGGCTCTACTGCCTTCGAAAATATTTTTGATTAAGAATAATTATATTTTCCATATGTACTGAGTTAAAAGTATATTACGATAAAATAAAAATGTTTTCAAATAATTATTCAAATTCATGGGCTTTAGTAACCAATTTAAGAAATAATTAATTATATTACTGATTTATATAATCATTTGATAGTGATAATATATTTGACAACATCTACCTATCCTTCAAAATAGTTACTTTGACAAATAAAAAAACAGTTATTTAATTTTATATATCAAAAGTACTATTTTTGTATACTTTCAAATATTCTTTCTACTCTTAAGAATTGTATCTAAAAATATAGGAATTATTGGGGAATTTTTTAAATATTTGAGTGGATGTCCTGAATATATTTCACCAATAAACAACTCCATGACATCGCCAGGGTCAGACAGCCCGATTTTTTTATGAAATCGGTTTTCAAAACATTTTTGTTCAGAATTTAAAAATTCGAAAGTTTCTTTTAGTATCGTATTATGCGCTAAGGGAGAGAAGAGGGACTTTATTGACTAGGGTATGGCTTAAATACGAGTCGTAGGCGCGTGTGCGAGCCGATGACGAGTTGAAGGCGAGCCGCAGGCTCGTGCTTGCTCCCCGACAATTATTCGTATTGTAAACATACTTGACAATGAAGTCCCTTTCCCTAATGATGCATACGATATTTTATATAAAAAATGCATAGATATTGCCGTTGTTTTTCATGCCTGGACAGTTGACCTTAAGTGCTGATTTTTATAGATATATAATGGCCATTACATATCAGCTCCTAGATATAAAATGGCCATTACATGCCTTTGAGTTAAAAAAGGAAACTTCAGGTTAGCTGCACAGGCATGAGAAATGACCGTATTCATACATGTGTTATCCACTCAAAAAAATGTCTGGTTAAATTAACCAGAATTCTAGTTTAATATTCCCTGACTATTTTTTCTGGTTAGAGTAACCGGAATTCTGGTTAAATTAATCACAAATTCTTTTTTGAGTGTATAAAAGAAGTTTTGCTTTTTATTTTTGTTTTCACTAAAAGAAATGATATTTCACTGACGAAAAATAGAAAAGGCAATCACCGTTCAATCACCCCTGGGAGGTTTTATCAGGTCAGGTACTCATACACGCACATATCTCTTGATCGAGTTGCCACTACTTCGCCCATCAAGCCATTTTAATACACGCTCGAAATGAAGTGTCTACATTTCAGTATATGCCTCCATATAAAAGGTTAATTGATAAATTATTCGAGTACCTTTCAGCGAAGTACTTTTATAACAATAACTCTTTCCGTGGAGAGTGAATTGCGCAATTTGTTTCTCATCGAATTTTACACGCTAGGAATCATATACAAGCATTGCATTCCAGTTGAATTTTTAAATTTAAATCTAGAGTACTTTACACTCAGCTACACTCAACAAAATATTTGTCTTAAATTAAATAGGGTGGCCGCAGGTCAGGGGAAATCTGGGACAAATCAGGTGACTTTTTTGTTCAGGGAAAATCAAGGAAGAGTCAGGGAAAAAATGGCTGGGTATTCCTGTGAAAAGCACTTTAAGTAAGTGTCAAGAATAAACAAGGCTATCACAAGTCCCTTTCGCTAAATTTTTTTCACAAGTAATTTTTAAATTATTTTTCTGAGATAAAAGTCATTATAATCACTTGTTAAAATCAAAAGATCACTCTAGGCACTTTTTTCAATAAATTATGGAAATATTCTTAGTAATTTGGAGGTAGTTTAAAGGATTTTAGGGAATTTTGTAAAATCTCATAGAATTTTCAAGAGATAGCAAAATTTTAAAGGGAATTCCAAAAATTTTAAGGGATTTTAAATATAAATTAAATTAAATAATTTAAAGCCCTCAATGTATTTTAATACTTTTTCCAGGATTTAAAGAAATATCAGATTTCATGTACAATAATTCAAAATATTTTAAGATATTTTAAAAGATTCCAAACAATATTCAATTTGTTTCCAAATATTCATAAAGATTTGAAATATATAAGAGTATTTTTTATAAAGGATTGTAATAATATGTAATGATTTTAATGGACTTTTTATTTTTTTTTCTGTAGGGATTTTAAGAAGCTTTAAGAATTTCCAAGAACTTTCAAAGGATTTAAAATATTATGAGGTATTTAAAAAAATTCCAAGAAAATTTTAAGAGTTTAAAATGCTGTTTAAAGATTTTAAAGGATTAAAAATATTTCAGGGTATTTTAAAGGCCCCGAAGGAATTTTGAAGCGATTCTTGTAATTTAGTGGGGTTTTAATTAATGTAGTATATTTAAAAAGATTCAAAAGCATTTTCAAGAGCTTTCAAAAGTTTCAAGATATTTCAGAAAATTTGTAAGGGTTTTAAAGAATTTGAAATATTTTCTGGTATTTTAAAAGATTCCAGAATATTTTCAGAAGATTTAAAAGATTATAAGGGCTTTCCAAGGAATCTAATGTTGTCGTTAAGAATTTTCTAGGATTTCAGAAAATATCAAGTTTCATAGAAGTTTATTGGACATATATATATATATATATATATTCGTGGAGTCTAAAAGATTTAAAAATATTTTCAAATGCAACCCTGAATTACAATTGCAAAAAATTAATTGAACCTTAATTCTTTTATACTCATTTAAATTCCTTGGCATTTTTTAAAACTTTTTTGTTAATTCACTTGAATTTTGCTAGATTAACTCCATTAAATGGAATTTAATTTCATCAAATTCTTTCGAATTCTTTTGAATTCTTCTAATCTCATTTCAAACTCACTTAATTAAATTAATTTTTCCATATTCAAACAATGTTTTCAAGACACCTTGAATTTTTATTATAATTTTTATGTGTGTCAGCTCTAAGAATAATAAATAGAAAATTTATAAATTTAAATAAAAAAATTTTCATTTATTTTATAAAATATTTTCCACATAAAAAATTACATAAGAATAAATGTTTCGTCTTTAAATAACAATGGTCAGAGAATTTCGGAAATGAACTTGTATGGTCATATTGATTAAAGAAACCGTTTCTTTAACATAATTTAAAAATTAAATTTAAGCAGAAATGACTTCCAAATGAAGAAAATCATTTAAAATTTAAGACAAATTTTCATTGGAACAAACAAAAAATATCTATTTCTGAGATTCAATGAATATTTTTTAGTACTAAAGAGAATGGGATTTTTTTTTAAATCCTAATTATGCTTACTAATTTTTCAATAAACTTATATCCTCGAAACTTTGCTTGCACATATATACCCTACTAAACATTATTGACGACCCTTTACAAAGTTTTAACAGAGCCCCTCCCCTACTTTTCAACGAGGCGTGCTAAAGTTTGAAACTAATTTTGCAATTACCGAACTGAATTTATAAAGTTCCTAGAGAACTTTTGTGGTGTTACATTCGAACTTATCAGAGCGTCTTCATTTTCAATTATGAGCGACAAGAATATTCAAATCTCACTTTAGTACTTAAAATTATTTTAATTCTACATGAATTACAAAAAATTCATTTTTAAATTCTCAAGCAAATAACAGTTGGTCAATGGATCTAAAAAGTAAAATTTGAATAGAAGAATCCAATCTGAATATTTTCATGTGCCTAAAATGTATTGTTCAGAGAATTTTTAATATTTAATTTGGGAGTTGGTTAGTTGTCAATATTTTCAATTAAATATTTGCAGAAATAATTTAATTGCAAAATAAATTTTGAGTTTACGATTTTAATAAATTTTATTACAATAAATTACCATTAAAATTTTTTTCAAAGTAAGTGGACGATTATTTAAATTCCTTTTAATTTTCTTTAATTGATTTTTGACAGAGAATTTTAATTTCATCGTTTAAAAAATTCATCTTTTTGAACCAGATTGTTTCAAGATTTCCCTATTCGTTTGAATTTTTTAATTAAAATTTGATTAGTTAGCTGGAATCGTCAAAATTTTATGTTTCAATATAGACAAAACATTCTCAAATAAGTGAAATTCGGTCAGTGGGTCCATAAAATTAAATTCGAATTGCATCCAATCTAAAAATGTTCATGTTCCTAAAATACGTTTAAAAAATAATCTTTAGTTTTTTAATTTTAAATAGGACAGTATTCAATATTTTCATTAAAAATGTTGTATAAATGATTCCATCTAAAATTTTATTTTGAATCAGCGATAGGCTGCGTTTGTAGAATATTAATTTGCATTCTCTTCGTTTTTACCAAGTTGATTAAAGTACATTATTCTTGAGATTTAAATAAAATAATTTGTCGATTGTATTTGAATTCCTTTTAATTTTATTCGTTACATTTTCGACAGAAAATTTTTAATTTCATCGTTTGAAAATTTCATATCTTTGAAACACACAGTTTCAAGCTTGCCATATTCGTTTGGATTTTTCAATTAAAATGTGATTGGCCAGCTTGAATGACCAAGCTTATTCGTTGGTGGATGGTGCAGCGTTTTTCATCATAGACGGAACCTCCGGTACAACCTTTTACATTCATATTAGATTCTTTATTTGAAATGTTTCCTTTTACCTAAATTACCAAAATTAAAAATAATTAATAAACCTCTCCTAAAAGAGGTTTTAATATTGGCGTATAAAATGAAATATAGAATTATTATTTCTATACAAAATTAAAAAAAAACGTTTCCTAATTTTTTATAAACTTAAGTTAAACAAATTAACTAGTTGGGATTCAGACTAAAATCCCTTTCATGTAATCCTTAATGCTCTGACTTGAATCATTAGCAGAAAAAAAAGTGTTTTGAATTCTACCCATTGTTATCCAAAATATAATTTGAAACATCGAAAATGATTTTATATTTAAGATTATATGTAAGATTTTAAAATTCATGTTTCGTTCAAAAATGAATGTTCCTCATATAGTTTATATAGGTTTATTTAAGAATTTTAAGCCTATGTTGATGGAACCTTCAAATAATAAAGTTTCTTATACATTTAAGAACTAAAGTTCATTTTTCATAATGTTGTTAATTTCTTTATAATTTCAATCATATTTAAAATCAGAAGTATGAGCGAGTTCTTTTTAACCATGAATGGTATATTTCGTGAGAAATACCAAAGGTAACAGAGACTTAGCAAAGAAATATTTGCTATGAAAAATTTATAGCATTCATAGAAAATAACTTTGGTTCCTAAAAACATGATAAAGTTGAAAAAGTAATTTTTTTACTCTGCGTAAGTTTGGAAGATTATTGAAAGAAATTATATTTATGAACATTTCAATAAAACAAAAATAAAATAATTTTAAAAAGTACAGGTAGTGAGATTTGAACACACCACCTTCCGATTGTGAAGATAAGACGCTATTGCCTGAGCAACCTGCGGATTCAAAGTGCTGTTCACCAAACTTTAGATAAAAAGAAATTATTAAATAAAAATAAAATTAACAGTTAGCGGTATCACGTTTTTAAAGTTGTCTAATGACATAAACAATCGTGTTTTATTTTTTATTTTAAAATAAAATGTACTGTGTGATAAAACGCGAATATCTCCTAAACGACGATTTACCTACAGTATATTTTTTAATAAATTAGTAGCTTCTTAAATCATTTTTCCGATAAGTTACATTGTATATTTTACCTTGGAGTTTCAAAATGATAATAATTTTCGAAATATATACAATGAAGCAGTTATAATTAACATGTTAATCGCTTAAAATTCGATCGGGAAAAATATTATGTTTGGACAGGAAAACTGGGAATTAGCCAGGCATTTTTTCTGAAATTTGAACGGCCACCCTGCATCAGACATTTAAAGCCCTCAAATAGCTGTTTTAATCTCTGAGCAAATTTCCGCCACATTTTTCTCTCATAAAATAAACTTTCATTTGAATGAATACAGAATGTTACACAACCGAGTTTCGGCAGTGTCTGAGCCCAAAGGGGCAGCTCTACTTGAAGGCCGACAACCAGGGTAAGCCTGACCTAAACTTTATCACCACTTTCACAGGCCCCTTATTACACTCACACAATGCCACTTTGCGTGCTTATTACACACACACACAATGCTGCGTTTACAATATCGATGCACTATTAAAAAAGGGCATAAATGCCCATTTTTAATATTTCACTTATGTTTGATCGAATAATAATTATTGTTATTATAGAGGAATTATCACTGCTTGCCTGCTTGCTTATTGCCACCTAAATATAAAAATAAAATTATTCTATGGATTCATTTTTCTGTACCTGAATTAACCTCACAGCTTGAATTTAATGTTAAGAAGTGTTTAGGAATTGATTGTGAGGATGTGTTGAATAACCTAACAACTTGAGGTGAAGAATTATTTTCAGTAGATCACTAAATGAATGATGCGGGTGTCTAGACGTGTTCTTGCAATCTTTATTTTGAACCCATTCCTTCTACTTTCTCTTGATGTCATTGATGTCATGATGTGATTATTTAAACATTATTTAAATTAATGCAGTATGAACTCGATGGTTCGCTGAAGAGCACCTTTTTAATGTTGGCACTATCTGACTCCTTTCACACCCACTATTTGTGTCTTATTTGGCCCACATATTTAAGTGTAAAGATCTGAAATTTTTAATATTTAAAATTGGGAGCTAATAGTCGGAATATACTTTTTTGGTGTTCTGGTTGTCGACGAAGTGAACATAATTTCATTATTGGATGACCAATTATATTTTGAATCAGGTAGAGACATCCAGAATGATTTAGAGATAATTATAATTATTTGGTATAATTATTTGGTAATATATAATTTTGTGTTGAGCATAAAGAAATATGTATTTCACGGTTAAATAAAAAATTAAATCATTTAACGGTGTTTTCAGAATGAAGTAATTTCCACAGGAGTGTAGGTGTTTAGGACATTATTTTTATATTTAATGTGGATATTTTTCTAACATTCTTTAACGTGGATAAAAAAAATTATTTTGAAAAATCGGCTTTTTGCAATCCTCCGGATACAACGAGCGGTACAAAAAATGTTCAGATAAATGTTTACACACATAGAAAAGCTCTACAAAAAGTATTTCTTGCTCTTTCGTGATCATTTGCATCGTTTGCAGTAATAAATAAAAAATTCTGTTTTAAGAATAAACATTTTTCCGGACTCAAAAATGGTTAGGCCCTTATGGAAGTTTGTTTTTTAATGTAATTTTTTCCTTCGTAAAAGGTGCAAGCTGTCACAAAATAGTCAGATAAATTTTTTGCAAAATTTTTCAAGTTTTTTCAACTTTTATCTGACCATTTTTTGTGTATCTTTCGTTGTTTCCGCGAGAAATCCAAAAATTCAATTTTTCTAAAGTATTTATTTTTTAATGTAAAGCAATTGTTTACAAAGAACTGAACTCACGCAATATACAGTAAATATTATCAGCTATTTCCAAAAAAATTTAAGTATGTACTCTAATTTAAGATGCCCGTACGGAAAATACGTAATTAAAAAAAAATTCTGTAACAAATCTAAAAAAAATTTGATTTAATTCTGCATTAAGGCTTTTTTATTTACACTACAGAATGATATATCCAAATACCAAATCATTTTGACACCACGATTTTGTCGATTTTTTTTCTACAAAAAATTATGAAAGAAAGTTTTTGATGATTTTCATAATCGAAATGATATTAGCAGTCACGTATTATGGAAGAAAAATATTATTTTATTTAAAAGTTACAACTTATGAAAAATATTGATTTTAATAATACTTCTTGTAATTTTTTTTCTCACTGTCGCTTCTAACAAATTTGAAAAAATGGTTGACTTAATCAATCATAGTTTATTTTTTCGGAAAAAAGATTTCATACAACTATACTTTTATTAAAATCCCACCTTATAGAAAATTATTAATAAGTGATAGTAAGAAAAACTGCAAGTGCAAAACGCATTGTTTAAATACATTTTTTTTGCAAGTTTAAAAAAATTTAGGAAACATAATCTTTTTTTTTGAAATGATATCATCAGTAATATTATTGTGATTCCTACAATCATAGAGAAAATATTTTGTTCAGCGATCTGATTTTTGGTGAGAACTGCCTTAAAAATCGTGAAAAATATAATGAGTGAATTTATTTACTTTCAATTTAACTGGCTTTTTCGTGAATTAATTTTACTCAATTTAAGGTAAATTTAAATTCAATTGTAATGAATTTAAATTGAATTCGAATACATATCAGGAAATGTATGAGAATTCGAGAAATTCAATTTAAACTCAGTGCAAATCAATCTCAAGAAAACTCACGTAGCATTCAAAAAAATTCAAAATTACTTGCACATAGTTCAGTGTGAATTCAATTCATGTTAACTTTAATTCAATTGCGGTAAATTCAGGAATTTTTATATTTATTACAAATTGAAATCAATTTGAAGCAATTATGAGTTAATTATTCGAAATGAATTCTGCTAAATTCAACGGAACTCAAGGGAATTGGAATTCAATTGTAGAACATTCGACAGAATTGAAAATTAGCCCAAGTAAATTAAGTAGAAATTCCCCTAAATTAAAAGTGCACGCATCTAAGTTAGAATTAAATATTACAGTAAAGTTAGGGCAATTACAATGTTTTTACAATCATATAAAATTAAAACTAAACTGAATTCCGCGTAGATATTTTCTTTTAATGCGTGCGAATTTCAAGTGATTTAAAGTGAATTTTATTAAAAGCGACTTTATTACAAATTATATTAAAGATCGCCTTAAACTAAATTGGAATAAAGTAAATAAAGAAATTAAAAGTGATTAAACTTTCGAATTCATTTCTAAAGAATTAGAGTGAATTTAAAATCTACTGAAGAAGATTCACATTAATTCATGATATAGTTGCATTTTTGTGCATCTAAGTAACCTAAAGATATGAACTCAATACTTGATTCAAAGTGCATTACCCTACATTCTTACTAAATTCTAGGATCTTAAAACAGATTTGAAAGTAAACACAATTGAATTCAGATAATTAAAAATTCAGATTGACTAAATTTTACAGATGCTTCTAATTATTCCAATTTAAGAATTGGCATATTGAATAATGTTGTATGAAATTTAATATAATTCGTATCGTTTTATGGCGGTTTCACTTTAAATTCTCAATAGTGAAAAGAAGATTGATTTAGAATTATATTTTTATCGCTCTATTCAGATATATTTCTCATATTATGCTTCCAAAAGTGCATGCTCTGAATATAAATTCGCGTATAAATAATATTAGTTTTGTACACTTTCGTGTTTGAAGGATATTTCTTTGCTCCATCAGTTGACCTAGTCCCTTCAACCCTGAATTATTCTTTTGAAGGTAAAGAAGTTAAGTATTTTTACCGCTTGAATGAGAAGTTATTCAATATTCGATTCTCGATTGGTTCACGAGCTTGCACTTGACGAATCGAAATAGACGTGGGTGGGCGAAAAGCGGGTTTATGAGCGAAGAAGGAAGGCCCATCTATTATGTACCAGACACGTTCCTAAGTGAACTATACAACCCAGCTCACTAAGAAATTCCATGCAAGTTTATGTGGATGGAACTAAATTGCGAGAATAATGGGCTGTCTCACAACATTATTTGCCTTGCAAAAGGAGATAAAACGAAAATAAATAAAAATTGAAATCTAACGAAAAATAATTATAATTCCATGTGGAATCACATTTACCAAAAATTTATTAAGGTACCCAATTTCCTTTTTATGATAAGCTAATATTAAATTTTTTGTCAACATATGCATAGTCAGCAAAAATTCTTAAAAATTATTTGACAAGGGTAACCTAATTTGTTTGAAATCATACTCCTGCAAGTAGTAGATCATTATCAAACTTGTGGTATGCTAAAGTAATAAGATGCGCTTATCAGACATTATCGAGGAAAACGGCTTAAAAAAATCCACGCATTCAAGAGTCTTTCAAATCCCGCTTAGATCAGGCGGTAGCGTTCCGAATTTGTAACCGAAAAGGCTTGGCTCAATTCCAGCAACCTGTAGTTTTTTCCTATTTTTTTTCTTCAGTAAATTTTTTTATTGCATTTGCCTATTACAATTTATTAAATTAAGCAGAAATATTGCGTTTCAACCATTTTTTTCATCTCAAATATTTTTCCCAACCTTTTCCCAGGGGTGTCTTTCGCCTAGAAATATATAAACCATTCTTAGTTTTAAAAATAATACATTATCAATAATAATAAATTGTAACTTCCTAAATTTTAAAATTAAGAGGTTATTAACAAATTATTTATTTTTTTGATTATTATTTACAATTAGAAGTAAACATTGTCTAATTGAAATTTACTGAAATAAATAATTTAATAAAACCTGAAGAATTTGAAGTAAAATCTTGAAAATTTAGCCACTTGGATTTTTAATCTGTGTATAAGTGTTGAGGATTATCAAATATTATTTCAAAATCTTTTAAATAAACTAAAAAATAATATTCAATTAACTAATTAAAAACTAAATTATTTAGGATTTAAATAATACTTTAAAGTTAAATGATAATTTCGTTGAATCCAAAACAAATTATATATGTTTGAAATGTAAAATATTTTAGGCGCTCAACTTGAACTATTTTTAATTTAGGTTTAAGATAATTTAAGAGTGCAATTTCAAATTTAAATATTTAATTGTTAATAATGACATTTCTAAAAATTGAGATATTTCTCATGTGAAAACGATTTCAAAGATGTAAAAACTTTTTATTCAATCTCTTTTATTTTTTTTCGAACTTTTTTATCTTGTGAATGGATTTCCAGCGTCCTAGGTATATATCCCATTTTGCAAAATAAATTCTTTAACATTGCAAATCATTTAAAAGGAAGACATAGCTTTTTTCAGTTTACAACTTTCACTCCAAGAAAAGCGTTTTAATAAAAAATTATAATTTTTCGTCATTGAACTGAACATTCATATTTTGATTATTATTATTTTCATATCAGCTAAAAATCAAGTATGAGGAAATAGTATTAATAAAAAAATAAATAATTCAAATATGAATAAATAGTAAAATAAAATGATATAAAAATAGAATATAAATAAAAGCCACTAAATATTATTAATATAATATTATTTTCAATAATTTATTGTCCTTCTATATTAAAATCTTCTTTTATTAAATATTAATCGCTTTGGTTTTAAACTTTCATCTGTTTTATCAAAAAATTCATCTTTCTAGAATAAAAATGCAACTTTTTGGTCAAGGTTGAATCTTTTTTGATTGAGGATTCAAATATTTTTTTTGTAATTTCATCTTTTTTGGTTAAAATATGTTAAAAATTCATCATTTTATTTAAAAACTCATCCCTTTAGGTGAAAGTTTAACTATTTTGTTGAAAATTGATCTTTTTTTATAACAAACTCAACTGTTTGGATAAAAGTTGAAATACTTTGTTAAAAATAATTTTGTTGGTTAAATTGTTTTTTTTTCATTTTGAAATTTTTTCTTCATGGTAGAAAACTAATCTTCTTGGTTAAAGTTTAATCTCTTTTCGTTAAAATTACAACTGTTTGATTGAAAATTACCTTTTTTTGTTGAAAATTCATGTTTTTTGCTTGATTAATATTTGAATAATTTGTATTATTTTTATTTATTTATATTTATTTATTTATAATTTGTTATTCGTATTTTTTGTGAAAAAATTTATCATTTTATTTGAAAATGCATCTCTTTGGTTGAAACCCAAACTAATTTGTTAAAAATTGGGATTTTTGCTATCAAATTTCAACTCAACTATTTGATTAAAAATTGTATTATTTTGTTGAAAGATCAAACATTTTATAACAAATTTGTCTTTTTGGCTTCAAATTTTAAGTAATTTTAACATGCAACAATTTTTGATTGAAGTTTAACCATTTTTCTTTGAAAATTCGACTATCGAGTTTAAATTTCATCTTTGCAGACAGAAGATTGAAGTATCGGGTTTAAAAATAATCTAGATTGTTTAAGATTTGATTTAATTTTTGTATTGAGAATTTAAATTGTTTCTTAAAAAATAATTTTTCTATTGAAAATGTAACTGTTTCTTCGTGAATTTGTCAATTTGGACAGAAAATTTGTACTTACGGATCGGAAATTTATTTTATTTGATTGAAAATTTAACTGATTTGTCTTCTATAGAATGCAATCATTTGATTTAAAATGTAAGTGAAAGTTAAACCTTTTCTTTTGGAAAAATTTACCATTGTGTTAAGAATTCAGCTGTGCGCGTTGAAAATTCAACAATTTTGATAAACATTGAATTAATTTGTTGCAAAAACCGCTTTGCAGATAACTGAACAATTTTTTAAAAAATTGCCTTTTTAGATTCAAAATCAATCTTTTATGTTTGAAAAGTCATCTTCTATTGTTAAGCTAAATAAGTACATTCGAATCTAAATTCTTTTACTCCGTTTATTAAAGATTCTATGTTAAAAATGTTACAAGATTCAAATGATGGTCTTTGATTATTAATGATCCGAAAAAATAAAAAATTGGTAAAAAAAAGAGGGAAAAGTCAGGCAATCTTGAAAATGAAGTTTTTTGCAACCACGCTGAAAATAAAAATGGTTAAAAATAAGGGTTGCTGGAATCGAGCCCAGACTTTGCGGTTACGAACTCGGAGCGCTAACGCCTGAGCAATGCTGGAGTCCAGACCATTTTTCTCGAGAATGAATGAAAAACGCTACGTATTGCTTTAGCATATTACTATATAATTTTTTAATTAATATACATTAGATCTATCACAGGTATATGAGTACAGGTGTGTTTCCTATTACGAGCACGATGAAATTCATTTTATCGATCATGGCAGACGCAGACGCAGAAAGCATGGCACGTTTTCTTTCTAAATATATTCTTTTGATAGGGCTGACAACATCCAACTGCAATTTCCCTTTCGAGGACCTCACGGACGTCGAGGATTCGCTCGTGAGCGACACGGAGGACAACATCGGTATTCACTTCTACTATCTCCATGCGACTGTCACAATACGGGGGTAGAAGGCATTTCTTTTTATAATAGTATTCTCAACATCGATCGTAAAATTCCAGATTCCAGATTCTGATATACGCGTACAAATTTCGTCTCTCTACCGTCCTCCTAAGTACTTCCAACTCTTCTATCTATCCCCATTATTTTCCCCGACAGATTTGCCCGGTTCTTATTATTTTTCTGGGAACAAATTAGGAGAATCTACTTTTATTTTATCGTATCACGTAATGTTACTGCGTTCCTTAAGAAGGGTCATTATTTCTGTAGTGAACCCACCAAAAAAGCAAAAGTTCTTCGATCGGACTGAAACTTTGGCAAAATGTAGTCCTATCAGAGGGCAATTTATGGAGTGAAATTTTGCCAATGGGGTAAATATTCACCAAAAGGGAGGGGGTTATGTTTTGGCGATTTTGGGGTCTACCATCGAATTCAGCAAATAGTTGGTATTTTATGAAGTTAAAAAAGACCTTCTAAATTTTTTCGTATTTGGGCTTTTTTGTCTTTTTAGGCTTAAAATCATTCATAAAAATAAGTGTTAAGTAATAGATTTGATGCTTTCACGATGATTCATTATGATAAAGTAGATATTTCGGGTTTCAATCGTGTACAACACTACGAATTTTGACGTTTCGTGAACCTTGCAGTTCACTTCTTCAGGGCGCACCTGAAACCGAGTTATCAGGTTATGTTGTTCTTATGTATACTCTTTACGATGCCTGCGATTGGCCAGAGCGCCCCACCATGGAGGTAGGAGGCACCTGATTGGCCAATCAAGTCTTATTTAAAAAAATCCGGGAGGACGGAAAGCCAAATCGGATTGGTATTATAACCGTTGTCCCTATTGATGTT
>JAAAKG020132678.1:0-14429 GCA_010014905.2 Druon quercuslanigerum
ATTAATTTTAACTAAGAAAATATGCATTTTTAACCAAAAAAATTGAATTTTAAACTCAAAATTATAATTTTCCTAACAAAATAATTTAATCTTTAACCGAAAAATGATGAGTTTAAAAAAAATTAATCAGTATTGAACAAAATAAAGATACATTTTTGTTTTTTAAACAAAAATTTAATAGTTACATTTTCAACTAAAAAAAATTATTTTAAACTAAAAGAGCAAATTTTAAACTAAAATGGCGACTTTTAAATCCAAAAGAAGACTTTTCTACACAAAAGACAGATTTTTTTTTAAAATACGTGAATTTTCCAAAAATAGTTTTTTTTCGGACAAAGAAAAGAAGTTTTTATAAGAAAAAAATTATTTTATACCACAAAAGGCGAATTTTTCAAAAAGTGCATGTATTCTTAACAAAAATACAGGAATTTTAAATTAAAAAATATAAATTTACGTTTGAAAATTTTGGTTTAAATTGCTAAACTTTTAATTATGAAAATTATTTTTTAGTAAAAACAATTAATTTTCAACGAAAAACGTTAGTTTATTTTTCTAACTAATAGACCTTTTTTTAAACTAGACGATTATTTTTTATACTAAAAAAAACGAATTTTCCACAAAATATTAAAATTTTTCTCTAAAATATTTAAATAAACAACAACATATAAACAACATTGTTTAATTTTAAACCAAAAAATAACTTCTTATAATATTTTGAACTTTCTACACAGTAGATTAATTTTTTACCAAACTAAAAATTATCAAAATTCAATTTAAAATTTCAACTTTCAACATAAAATGGAATAAATATTTTCAGAAAATAAAAGTCATTCTAAGCAAAAAAAAAAGAATTTTTAGCAAAATAGTTAATTTTTATACAATGATAACTCTTCAAAACAAAGAAAATGAATGGTCAAGCAAAAAGTTGAGTTTCAACAAAAAGTTGATTTTTAAAAAGGAAGATTAATTTTCTACCAAGAGCGGAATTTTTAACAAAATACATTAATTTTCAACAAAATAAAAAAAGAAAATTTTTCAAGGATTAAATATTACGGGTCAATTAGGGAATTTTTATATCGAACTGTAGAGAAAATTTCATAAAAGTTCGGAAATTTAAATCAACTGAGAGATTATTTATCAAGAAGTTTGGGAATTTATTAAAAAAATTAATTTGACCTTGACCTTAGTCGAAGTTGGCAAAAAAAATTTATCGGGGGGAGGGGGGGAGTTCAAGCTACATGGTTTTACACATAGTTGTTAAAAAAAACGGAGAGTCAGAAAACAGAAAAATGTTTACTGAAAACAATAATGAGTCCCAAAATATTGCAACTCAAAATAAATAAGTTTAAACCCTAATAGTTTATTTTAAATCAGACAGATTAATAAAAAATAAAGAATTTTCAACAAAATATTTCAAATTTGGCAAAACGGTTTGCCAGGCCTCCAGTATTAATAGGGATGAAGCATAAAAAAAATCTGAATAGCAGTAGCGTCTGCATAATCTTGAATCTTGATTTGAAGCATATTATTACGGATCATTAAAATAAACTGTTATAGTTTTATTTCTTATTGTTTTATGAGCGATGGAAGCCCTTTGTTTCAATAATTTGTACCTGCTTTCCAGATAGTTAATCTTTATGACTTAAAATCACAATGGGATACATTGATATGTTAATTACAGAATAAAAAAAAAGAAAGAAGAAAAAAAGAGAATAGAAATGAAAAGGATCGGGAGCAGCAGGGTGGAATTGATTACGGCGTAAAACACAATCGTGTTTTAACGAATGTATTGCGGTCAGTAAATAACAAATCCGAAGGAAAGTACAAATAATACCAGCACCTCGATGTTTATCCGTAGCAAATCACTTATCTCGCAAACGCAAACGCAAACGCATACGCGACTGGTTCCCGATGTGTGAGGAAGGTCAGGAATATTTTAGCGCGATCAGTAGCCGTGGCGGGTGACGCAATTCGACCTTAAGAACACGCTATCTTCCCAAAAGATAACGAAATTCTGACTCATTTCATATCGCTAATTCACATCGCACTCTTCTCTGACAACTTCAGTCATTCCAGTTTCCAGCAGTTCCACTTTCAAATCCTGAAACTAGTTTTAATGTTTATTTTATTTTTTTATCTCTCAAGATTCCTACCTTACCGACCTGGAGACCTAAGTTTCTAGAATATTGTAGATGACGTGACACAATGATAATGCGTAATTGCGAGAA
Organism: Druon quercuslanigerum; assembly: GCA_010014905.2. NCBI lineage: Eukaryota > Metazoa > Arthropoda > Insecta > Hymenoptera > Cynipidae > Druon > Druon quercuslanigerum. The sequence continues at coordinate 2,229 of JAAAKG020132678.1, forward strand.
ATTAATTTGCGTAAACAGCTTCAAGGTTATTTATCTCAATTAAGAATTTCGCGAAAGACTTGTTTTCTACCAAACAAGATGAATTTTTAACCAGAAAAAGGGAAATAACACGCCGTCTCTTCAAAGGATAACGCAATTCTGACGCATTATATATTTTATATATTTTGATTATTTTTTCCTCTGTCAAGATTTCTACCTTACCGGCATCGAGATATCAAGAACATTCTAGAACTTAAGCAGTTTGTGTCTGTTTTTATTTTCTAGAATGTTCTAAATGACGTGACATAATGATAATGTGTAATTATGAGAAACGAACTTGCGTAAACAACTTCAAGGTTATTTATCTCAAGTAAGAATTTCGCGAAAGATTAGTTTTCTATCAAATATTCTGACGCATTTTATACCGTTAATTCGAATCGCACTCGAGACATCAAGAGCATTCTACAAAATGATAATGCGCAATTGTAAGAAACGAAATTGTGTAAGCAGCTTCAAAATGATTTATCTCAAACTCAATTACGTATTTTGCATAAGATTAATTTGCTACAAAAAAGATGAATTTTTAACCGAAAAATAGAAAGAACACGCATCTCCCCAAATTATAAAAAAATTCTAGCGCATTTTATGTCGGTTATTCCAATGGCACTTTTCACTGACAAAATTTACAATTTCAAATTGAGGACTGAATGTTCTCGATGACGTGACAAAATAATAATGCGTAATTGTAAGAAACGATTTTACGTAAACAAATTCAAGGTTATTTATCTCAATTAAGCATTTTGCGTAAACACTTTCAAGGCTATATTTTGATTTGTCCTTGCATTTTCTTGGAAAATAGTTAAGTTTCCAATTAATATGAGGTGTCTCCTGCCAAGAAAAAATAATTTGTTTACTAAAAAGTTCAAATTTAAATCAATTAGTTCGCTAATTCGAATCACACTCTTCTCTGATAATTTAAAATTGATGACTGAGGTATTATTACAGCTTCAAGGTTTCCAGTAATTCCTCTGAATCCTGAAAACAATTTTTATTTGAATTACTTTTTTTTATGTCAAGATTCCCATCACCTTACGAAGATCGAGAAAATTCTACAGTTGAAATGGTTCGTGAACATGCTAAGTTTATAGAATGTTCTCGATGACGTCGCAAAATGATAATGCGTTATTGTGAGAAACGAATTTGCGTAAACAAATTCAAGGTTATTTATCTCAACTAAGCATTTCGCCGAAACACTTCCAAGGTTATATTACTATTAGTCCTTATATTTTTCACTAAAAATTTATATTTTAAATATGAAACTTCAACTACTTGATTGAAAATTTATCTTTTTTACTCAAAAATGCAAATATTTGATTGAAAATACATCTTTTTATGTCAAAAATTCTACTATTTTGTTGAAAATTCAATTATTTTGTCGAAAACTCAAACATGTATTTACATATAAAATGATGAATCTCTAACAAAGCATGTCAATCTTCAACCAAAAATTTAAATATTCAACAAATTCATTAAATTTTTCTCCAACTGAGATACCTCTTTTGAACAAATATTTGAATTTTCAACAAAAAAATTGTATTTCCAATTAAATCAATAACTTTTCAACAAAATAGTTGAATTAAAAAAAATTCTCAACAGAAGAGTGAAATTTTTATATAACATTTTTTTTGAAAATTCAACTAATTTGGTACAAAAATCAATTTAAAAAATTGTCTTATACAAATGTTGCCCCTCCCTCTTTTTAGATTATCATTTGGTAGGCAGGGAGTGTTCTCGACCACGAAATCTACCTTACCGACTTGGAGAACATTTTGTAGATGAAGGGGTTCGTGTCCGTGCTAATTTTCTAGAATGTTCTCGAAGTTGGTAATAAATTAATTTGTTGAATTTAACAAAAATTCAAATATTTAATTAAAAAGGCATATTTTTTAGTGGAAAATTTAACTGTTTTATTGATAATAGGACTATTGATAGCAAATATATGTCTTTTTATAAAAATATTGAATATTGTTAAATTCAACTATTTTTTTAAAGTAATCTGTTTTTGGTCGAAGTTATCTTCCTTGTTTAAAAATCAATCTATATTGGCTAAAAATAAACATTTGTTCGAAAAATCGACTTCCTGGGTAAAAATTTCGATTTTTTCAACAACGAAAAATCTTCTTACATAACTTTTGCGCCCCCCTCCTATCTGAAACTTTGTGTCGTTCCGGCCGATCGTACACCTTCTTTTAGACTTTAGAGTATCAGTAGGTATACAGGGATCGTTCTGAGCCGCGGAACCTACCTTACCGACTTGGAGAACATTTTGTAGCTGAAGTGGTTCGTGTCCGTGCTAAGTTTCTAGAATGTTCTCGAAGTTGGTAATAAAGTAATTTCTGTAAATTTGTCGAAAATTCAAATGTTTAATTAAAAACGCATATTTTGAATGAAGAATTTGACTGTTTTATTGTTTAATAGGACTATTGACAGCAAGTTTATATATTTTTATGAAAATATTGAATATTGTTAAATTCAACTATTTTTTTAAAGTAATCTGTTTTTGGCCGAAGTTATCTTCCTTGTTTAAAAATCAATCTATATTGGCTAAAAATAAACATTTGTTCGAAAAATCAACTTCCTTTGTGAAAATTTCAATTTTTTCTACAGCGAAAAATCTTCTTACATAACTTTTGCGCCCCCCTCCTATCTGAAACTTTGTGTCATTCGGCCGATCCTACACCTCCTTTTAGACTTTAGAGTATCAGTAGGTATACAGGAATCGTTCTGAGCCGCGGAACCTACCTTAACGACTTGGAGAACATTTTGTAGCTGAAGTGGTTCGTGTCCGTGCTAAGTTTCTAGAATGTTCTCGAAGTCGGTAATCACGTAATTTGTGGACGCTCCCGTTTCTTATAAATGCATCTGCGACTTATTGAGAGTTATATTTTAATACTCTAGTAGTTTTCTCCTTAATCCGCGACTGATTGAGGAACACGCCTCTCACGAGCAGTTATGACTATTGCCAAGGAATTACAGCTCCATTACAGAAATTATCTGTAATAACTAATTCCATGCGAGACAAAAGCGGTGGCGTGGATAATTGCCGGAACGCATTTGCACAGTTAATATGAAAACGTAAACGCAAACTGAGCTCTCCACGCGAGAAGAAAGAAATAATGAAAGTGTAGGTTACGTGCCGTGTCGTAAAAAGTGAGTTTTCTATCCTAAAATTTAACTTCGCAAATTAGTCTGCTCGCGATTATTAACAATAAGAGCACACAATTTTATTATCTCGCTCGTTGAATATTAAAATTACAACAATTGCAACTTTCAATATAAAACGGTTTCAATTTTCAGTGAGATTGAAGCTACAGTCAGGCACAATTACAAAATTAAAGTTTATGAAACTTTATTGCAACAATTTCTGTAATTTACCTTAAGCTTAAAGTCAATTCGGAGAGGTATTATTATATTTTACAAGCACTCAAAATTATTGTTTAGAAAATTTACTTAGTCTCAGATTTCAGTTGAGTTTTTCAACTTTAAGCAAAATTTTTTAGCATTTAGTTGGATTTTAACCCGGAAAGATGAATTTTCATCAAAAAAGATTACTTTTAAAATAAATTATCGGCGAAACAAAAATTTATGATGTTGGAACAGACAGTTGAATTTACAAACAGATATTTAAAATTTGAGGAAGCAATTACGAATTTTCAACAAAATAGTTGAACCTTCAACCTACAAAGATGAATTTTCAAGCAAATGGTCCAATAACAAAAAATTGAACTTTATGAAAAAAAGGTTGCATTTTAAATTAGATAGTTGAATTTTTAACAAAATAGTTCAGTATTCAGTCACATAGGTGAATTTTTAAACAAAAATCTTAACTTTCTATTTAAAAAAAAAACAGAAATTTAACCACTAAAATAGTTAAATTTTCAGTTCGAGAAATTAATTTTTGATAACAAAAAATTAATTTTCAACAAAATAGTTTTTTAAATAGAATCAAGAATCTTCAGCCGGGATAATAAATTTGTAATGAAGTAATTCAATGTACAAGATTTTCATCGAAATTGTTGAATTTTTAACCAAATAATTGAATTTTCAAGAAAAACGTGGAATTTTTAACTCGCAGAGATGTATTCACATAAATAAGAGATACCAATTTTCAACTAAACATAGTTTAATTATTAGTTAAAACTTTATTTGAAAAAAAAAGAATTTTCAAAAAAAAAATATTTTAATTTGTCACCAAAGTAGTTACATTTTAAACTAAAATGATGAATTTTAAATAAAATACAAACATTTTCTACCAAAGAAATTTCTTTTTAACCAAATATTTGAATTTTCGATAAAACAATAAAATTTTCAATAAAATAATTGAATTTTCAACCTAAAAAAATTAAGTTGTAATGAAAATGTTTAATTTCAAATTCAAGAAAAATATTTTTAACTATAAATGGAATAGTTAAATTTAAGTTAAAAAAATAACTAATTGTCACTAATTGACTAGATAATTGCATTTTCAACAAAATACTTCTGTGTTGAACAAGAATTTTAACCAGAAAAAAATTTTTTAACAAAGTAGTTCAAATTTCAACCAAACAATTCTATTTTTAATAAAAAAAAAAGATACATTTTCATCTAAGAATGGAAAACTAAAATTTTCAGTTAAAAAAAATGATTTTCAGAAAAAAAATATAATTTTGAGCAAGTCTCAATTTTTTATAAAAAAAAGATTAAATTTTCACAAAATCTATTACTTATCAATCATGAAAGACAAATTTTTAACAAAAATGAATACAATTAAATTTTTCAATCTATTGAACAATTATAATTTGAAGGCTTACAATTTTTTTTAGAATGTCTACATTATTGAACTTTTCTTGATTAAATTAAAAAAAAATTTAATTTGAAGTTTAAAAAATTAAAAATATCCAATTCAAACCTTATAAATACATTATAAAATGTTTCAAGATAAGAAAATTATTTCATAAAATTTTTAACCAAGCATAGTTTAGTTAATAGTTAAAACTTTATTTAGAAATAAAAGAATTTTCAAAAAAAAATATTTTAATTTGTCACCAAAGTAGTTAAATTTGAAACTAAAATGATGAATTTTAAATTAAAAATTTTATTTATTTTTTTTATTTTAAAATGAAATTAAGATGAAATTTCCACAAAATCTATTAATTATCAATCAAGAAAGACAAATTACAAACAAAAAAATCAATTTTAATTTAAGAAAATTAGGTGTTATTAAAAAAATTAAAGCTTTATAAATTAAAAATGCAAAATTCAAACATAAATTATAAATTCACTATTTGAACGTGAAATTTTGTACGTTTTAAATTGAACAATTATAATTTTAAGGATTATACATTTTTTCACAATATCTACATTATTGAACTTTTCTTGATCAAATTTAAAAAAATCTAATTTGAAATTTAAAAAATTAAAAATATCAAATTCAAACCTTATAAACATTTTTTTTAAATTTAGAATTCATTATTCATAAATGTAAAACTTAAAACCGAATAAACCTAATTGCAGATAATCCATAATAACCAAGCATAGTTTAGTTAATAGTTAAAACTTTATTTAAATAAAAAAGAATTTTCAAAAAAAAATATTTTAATTTGCCACCAAAGTTATTTAAATTTTAAACTAAAATGATAAATTTTAAATAAAATACAAAAATTTGCTGCCAAAGAAATTTCTTTTTAACAAATTATTTGAATTTTCGACAAAATAATACAATTTTCAACAAAATAATTGAATTTTCAAACTACAAAGATGTATTCCTAGCCAAATATTTAAATTTTTAACTAAAAAAAATTAATTTTTAATCGAACTGTTCAAATTGAATTTCAAGACAAAATATTTTTAACTATAAATAGAATAGTTAAATTTTAATTAAAAATTATTTTTCTACCAAACAAAATAATTTTTAAAAAATTTTAATTTTGTTTTGAATAAGAATTTTCAACCAGAAAAATAATGTTTAACAAATTAGTTCAACTTTCAACCCAACAAATCATTTTTTTATAAAAAAATATAAATTTTCAGTTAAAAAAATATATTTACAGCAAAAAAATAACAACTGAAAATCAGATTTTACATTTACTTAAAATTATTGTTTAGAAAATATATTAAGCATGAAAGAACAATTTTAAAAAAATTAAAAAGATCAATTTTCATTTAAGAAAATTAAATTTTATTACAAAAAATTAATTTTCAACAAGTATTGCAGTGTCTGGAAAAAATGAATTAAATTAAATTCTTTAATCTATTAAACAATTATAATTTCAAGGCAAATTTTTTCTTTAGAATATCTAAATTATTGAACTTTTTTTATTAAATTAAAAAAAAATCTAGTTTGAAATTTAAAAAAATGAAACTAAAAATCGGATAAACCTAATTGCAGATAATCAATAATAACTAAGCATAGTTTAATTATTAGTTAAAACTTTATTTAAAAAAAAAGAATTTTCAAAAAACAAGATTTTAATTTGTCATCAAAGTAGTTAAATTTTAATAAATTTTAAATAAAATAAAAAAATCTTTTAACAAAGAAATTCCTTTTTAGCCAAATATTTGAATTTTTAACCTAAAAAAATAAATTTGTAATGAAACTGTCAAAATTCAATTTCAAGACAAAATATTTTTAACGATAAATGGAATAATTGAATTTTAGTTAAAAAATTATTTTTCGATCAAACAAAATAATTTAAAAAAAGTTAAATTTTGTACCGAAATAGTTTATTTTTCAATCGAAAAAGACTAATTTTCGACTAAATAATTTCATTTTCAACAAAATATTTCGGTTTTGAATAAGAATTTTCTACCAGAAAAATAATTTTCAACAAAGTAGTTCAAATTTCAACCAAACAATTCAATTTTTAATAAAAAAAAAAGAGAAATTTTCATCTAAGAATGGAAAATTAAACTTTTCAGTTAAAAAAAAAATGATTTTCAGCAAAAAAAGCAACTTAAAATTAGTTGACACTTAAATCCGAAAAGATAAATTTTCAACAAAAAATATAAATTTTGAAAATCTCTCATTTTTTTATAAAAAAAGAATAAATTTCCATAAAGTGTATTAATTATTAATCAAGAAAGACAAAATTTTAACGAAAATGAAAAAGATAAATTTTAATTTAAGAAAATTAGGTGTTTTAAAAAAAATTAATTTTCAACCAGTATTACAATGCCTGGAAAAAATGAATTAAATTAAAATTTTCAATCTAGTCAAATATTTTTAAAGCTTTACAAGTTAAAAATGCAAAATTAAAACATAAATTAAAAATTCACAATTTAAACGTGAAATATTGTACGTTTTAAATTGAACAATTATAATTTCAAGGCTTACAAATTTTTTTTTTAGAATATCTAAATTGAAGAACTTTTCTTGACTAAAGTAAAAAAATTTAATTTAAAATTAAAAAAATTAAAAAAGTCAAATTCAAACCTTAAAATATTTTTTTTTTAAATTCATAATTCATTGTTCATAAATGTGAAACTAAAAATCTGATAAACCTAATTGCAGATAATTAATAATAACCAAGTATAGTTTAATTATTAGTTAAAACTTGATTTAAAAATAAAGAATTTTCAAAAAAAAAATTTAATTTGTTACCAAAGTAATTAATTATTAAACTAAAATGATGAATTTTAAATGAAATAAATAAAATCTTCTAACAAAAAAATTTCTTTTTAAGAAATTATTTAAATTTTCGACAAAATAATAAAATTTTAAACAAAATAATTGAATTTTCAAGATACAAAGATGTATACCCAGCCAAATATTTGAATTTTTAAATAAAAAAAATAAATTTTTAATGAAACTGTTTAAATTCAATTTTAAGGCAAAATATTTTTAACTATAAATGGAATAGTTAAATTTTAGTTAAAAAATATTTTTCTACTAAACAAAATAGTTTTAAAAATGTTAATTTTTGTACCAAAATTGTTTATTTTTTAATCGAAAAAGACTAATTTTCGATTAAATAATTGCATTTTCAACAAAATAGTTCGGTTTTGAACAAGATTTTTCAACCAGAAAAATAATTTTTAACAAATTAGTTCAAATTTTAACCAAACAATTCAATTTTTAATAGAAAAGATCAATTTTCATCTAAGAATAAAAAATTAAAATTTTCAGTTAAAAAAATGTTTTTCAGCAAAAAAAAAAATAATTTTGAACAAGTCTCAATTTTTTATAAACAAAAGATTTCAATGTATGGAAAAAATGAATTAAATTAAAATTTTCAATCTATTGAACAATTATAATTTCAAGGCTTAAAATTTTTTTTTAGAATATCTAAATTATTGAAATTTTCTTGATTAAATTGAAAAAAAAATTTAATTTAAAGTTTAAAAAATGAAAAATGTCAAATTCAAACCTTATAAAAATGTTTTTAAAAAAATTCTGAATTCATTGTTCATAAATGTAGAACTAAAAATCTGAAAATCCGCATAGTTTAGTTAAAACTTTATTAAAAAATAAAGAATTTTCAACAACAAAAAATTTTATTTGTCATCAAAGTAGTTAAATTTTAAACTAAAATCATGAATTTTAAATGAAATACAAAAATTTTCTACCACAGAAATGTCTTTTTAATTAAATATTATTCCAAGCAAAAAATTGAATTTTTAACTTAAAAAAAAATAAATTTTTAATGAAACTGTTTAATTTCAATTTCAAGACAAAATATTTTTAACTATAAATGGAATAGTTAAATTTAAGCTAAAAAATTATTTTTCTACCATACAAAATAATTTTTTTTAAATTTAAATTTTGTACCGAAATAGTTCATTTTTCATTCGAAACAGACTAATTTTCGACAAATTATTGCATTTTCGACAAAGTAGTTCAAATTTCCACCAAAAAGTTAACTTTTTAATAAAAAAAGGTAAATATTCATCTAAGAATGGAAAATTAGAATTTTCAGTTAAAAAAATGATTTTCAGCAAAAAAACAACTTAAAATTAGATTTTCAATTACCCAAAATTATTGTTTAGAAAATGGATTAAGTTACATGTTGAAATTGAGATTCCAAGCTAAAAATCAATTATGTTTGAAAAAAGAGTTGACACTTAAATCCGAAAAGATGAATTTTCAACAAAAAATATAAATTTTGAGCAAGTCTCAATTTTTTATAAAAAAAAAGAAGAAATTTCCACAAAATCTATTAATTATCAATCAATTTAATTTCTCAATTGTTTTTTTTTCTCAATTTCTCATTGTCTCAATTTTTTATGAAAAATATATTAAATTTTCACAAAATCTATTCATTATCAATCATGGAAGACACATTTTTAACAAAAATTAAAAATTTCAATTTTCATTTAAGAAAATTAAGTGTTATTAAAAAAATTTGAAAAATTTGATAATATTTTTATAATAAAACATAAAATGTTTCAAGTTAAGAAAATTATTTGATAAAATTTAATTAGTTAAAGTGATTCATAGAATAAGTAATAACTGCTTAAAAGTGAACGCTATTCTTTGATAAGAAAAAAGATTAGTGATAAGAGAATTATTTTCGTAACATTGTATCGTTTCATTTTGTGTTGGTAATTGCAGATAGGATGTTCCATTTTTTATGAATGTTTGATCAGTGATAATTTTTTGTTTAACTCTAGTTTTCAAGGCGAATTGGCCTTCTTTAAACTATAAATCGAGAGTCAAAGAAAATCATTGTTATTTATCATTGCTGACTACTTGAAGTCACACGTCCGATACTTCTTCAAACATTTCAAGTACTTGACAAGCAGATAAACTATTCTTTACAAGGACCATTGATAATTTTATGATAACTAAAGAACGATTTATCACAAAATGTTCCTTCTCTTTAAAAAAAATCCTTATCTACTCATTAACTTGTAATTAAATTTACTATTTTTAATTAAATCTTTAATTAATCATTAATAATTAAATTAAATTAAACCATATTGTATTTTATACTTGTAAGAGATTAATTTTTAAACAAATGGTAGAATACAAAAAAAATCTCTACCAAGAGAAGTTTTTAAACAAATAATTGAATTTTCAAAAAAAGGCTTCAACAAAAAAATTGAATTCAGAACGAAAAATGCAATAGTTGATATAAAATTTTATTCTTGAATCAAAAAGAGTTAAATTCTAAAAAAAAAGTAATTTTCAAAATGCTCAAATTTTTACAATGAGATCAATAAAAAACGAAATAACCAAATCAAAGAAATAGTTGCATTTATTACCAAATGGTCGAATGAAAAAAAAGACTTTAGCCTGAAGCCATTTTTAATTAAATAATTTAATTTTTAGCTAAATTAATAAATATTTATCAACACAATTCAATACAAAATGAAAAATGCAATATTGAATATTTCAGAAACAAAAATTTGAATCTTAGATCAAAAACAGTTAAATTTAAACAGAAAAAAAAACAAATTTTCAAAATACTCAAACGGGACAAAATTTTGAAGCAGATCGAATTTCTACCATAAGGTGAATTTTAAAAAACGGATTAACCAAATCTTCAAAACAGTGGAATTTTTAACCAAATAATTAAATTTTTTTAAAAAGTGAAATTTTAATCCTCCAAGGGTATATTTATAACCATATATTTGAATTATCAACTAAAAAGACGATTTTTGACAAATATTTAAATTTTCAACAAAGTAATTGAATTTTTCACCAAAAGAGATATCTTTTTTAAACAAATTTTTTAATTTTCGAAAAAATAATTAAATTTTTCATAAAATAGTTGAGTTTTCAAAGTTTTTTTTATTTTTAACTAAATTGTTGAATTTGCAACAAAATAGTTTGATTTTCAACCAGAGATGAATTTTCCAGTAAAATGATAATTTTTCAACAAAATACGTGATTTATATTTTATTTATTTATATTATATTTATATTTTTTATAATATTTAACCAAATATTTAAACTTTTAACAAGATAATTCAATTTTTCATCAAAAGAGATAACTTTTTAACCAAATATTTGAATTTTTAAAAAATATTTCAATTTTCACCAAAGTAATTCAGTTTTTCAGCAAAAGACCAAAAGTTTTTTGACCAAATACTTGAATTTTCGAAAAAATAATTAAATTTTCCACAATATAGTTGAGTTTTCACATTTTTCTTTTAATTTCCAACTAAATAGTTGAATTTGCAACAAAATAGTTTGATTTTCAAACAGAGATGAATATTCCAGTAAAATGATCATTTTTCAACAAAATGCGTAATTTTTAAACCAAATACTTTGAATGTACAAAAAAATAATAAAAATGTTCACCAAAAGAGATAACTTTTTGACCAAATATTTAAATTATTAACAAATATTTTAATTTTCAACTAAATAGATACATTTTCAAACAAATTATTTTAATTTTCAACCAGAGATTAATTTTCAAGGGTAATGGTAATTTTTACCAAAATACGTGAATTTTCGAACCAAATATTTAAGTGTTTAACAAAATAATTCAATTTCTCAGCAAAAGAGATACCTTTTTTGACCAAATTTCTTAATTTTCGAAAAAATAATTAAATTTTCCACAAAATAGTTGAATTTTCAACTGCTTTTTTTATTTTCAACTAAATAGTTGAATTTGCAACAAAATAGTTTGATTTTCAACCAGAGATGAATTTTCAACTAAAATGATAATTTTTCAACAAAAGAGATAACTTTTTAACCAAATGTTTGAATTATTAAAAAATATTTCAATTTTCAACTACATAGATGAATTTTCAAACAAAATATTTTAATTTTCAACCAGAGACGATTTTTTAACAGAAATAGTAATTTTTGCCAAAATACGTGCATTTTCGAACCAAATATTTAAATTTTTAACAAGATAATTCAATGTTTCACCAAAAGGGATAATGCTTTTTAATTTTCGAAAAAAAAGTAAATTTTCCACAAAATAGTTAAAATATCAACTATTTTTTTTTATTTTCAATTTAATAGTTGAATTTGCAACAAAATAATTTGATTTTCAACCATCTAGATGAATTTTGAAGAAAATACGTGATTTTTTAAACCAAATACTTAAATGTACAACAAAATAATCAAATTTGTCACCAAAAGAGATTATTTTAAACAAATATTATAACGAAATATTTTAATTATTGACAAATATTTCAATTTTCAAAAAAGTAATTCAATTTTTCAGCAAAAAGATACCTTTTTTGACCAAATTTCTTAATTTTCGAAAAACTAATTAAATTTTCCACA
>JAAAKG020132679.1:0-14429 GCA_010014905.2 Druon quercuslanigerum
AAAGATGCAAAAATCTATTTATTAGAATAAAGTAGTAATTCATGTATTCGAAACAATTTTTATAAAAAAAGCATTAGGGTACACAAATGTTTGTTAATAATGAAAAAGATTATTCTGGTTTTAACCATCAAGATATTCTTTTTTAAATTAAGAATTTAATTTTTCAGGAACACTGTGCGATATACGAGAAAAATTTCAAAAAACGGTTCTTCTTTAACCCATTCTTTAATAAGACGTAAAGTGATCGCGTTAATACCGAAAAATTATATCAAAAATTAAAAAATCCAAACTTTGTTAAATTTTTTCACTAACTGTACAAAGTAAGTTTGTAAATTGTTTGTCTATTATTAGGTTTACCGGAGGAAAGTAGGGCATCAAAAAGAGATTGAGAAAGCAGTACTGAATGTTTGCAAAATGTGTTTCCTCGTATGACAATTAAGATTTTTATTTACTTGAATGAGCCTCGACATCATTAAGCTTTTATGAATCTAGATATAGAAAACTAAATTTCAAAATTATGAGAATTTTATATTCGGAAGCTTAAAATTAATAGGCATCAATTGGAAGTAATTATCATTATAAAATTATTTTAAAAAAAAATCTATTTAATTAAATAATTTTAAAAATCAAATATATACGTCTTATAATTTTGTAAAATAATTTCAATAGATTTTTAGGACTTTAGAGAATTCCTAAAAATTTCAAGGATTTCAAAATATTTCAAAGAATTTAAGTATTTAGGAAAATTTTTAAAAATTCAAGAAGTTTTACCTATGTTTTGATAATTTTAAGGATTTAAAAAGGTTTTCAATACTTTATAAAATTCCTAAAAATTACAAGGAATTTGAATATATTTGAAAAGTTTCAAAGCATTAAAAAAAATCCATGGTATTTTAGGGTATTTAAAAAAATTTCAAGAAATTTGTGATATGTATATATATATTTTTTTCTCTTTAATTTGAAGGATTCCCAAATGAATTTAAATATTTTAAGGTATTAATAAAAATTGCAGGGAATTTACGAATTGTTGAAAAAATTGCAAAGTATATTAAAAGATTTCTAAGAATTTTAAAGATTTTAGGGTATTTTAAAAATTCCAAGACATTTTAAATATATTTTAAGATTTTAAGGAATTTCTTTGAATTCTAAGGTATTTTCATAATATTCCAAATGTTTCAACGGATTTCAACGAACATCAAATGCCTGAAAATGTTGCAAGGGTTTTTAAAAAATTCAAAAAAATTAACAGATTTTAACAACATAAAGTACTTCAAATGGATTTAAAAAAAACAAAAGAATTTTAAAAAAATCCAAAAATTTATATATATATATATTTTTTGTTTTAAATATTTAATATCCTTTAGAATTCCTACAAATTATTGGAACCTATTAAAAATTTAATGAAATTTTTTTTAAAACCCTAATAGGTTTCCAAACCTATGAGACGTTTTGAAATCATTTGAATTTTTGAAAAAAAATGTTTCAATTTTTTAGAATTTTAAAAATTTCTTAGTATCTTTAAAATTCATTGAAACTTTTTAATATCTTGCAATTACTTTGGAATTTCCAAATTTTCCTAAAATCTTTAAAACCCTTAGGGATTCCTTTAGGTCAGTGAAGTATATTCAAAATTTCTTGGAATCTTTATAAATATTCAAAAATATATTCAATCTTGTGAAATATTTTGAAATCCTTAGGAATCTTTGGATTTCCTTCAAATTATCAAAATATGTTTGAATTCTTTAGAAAATTTTGAAAATACCCTTAAATACTTTTAATACTATGGAATCTTTTGAAACCCTCTAAAAGTTTCAAGAACATTCGAAAATTCCTTATAATTTTAAAAATATTTAATATCCTTTAGAATTCCTACAATTTATTGAAACCTATTAAAAATTTATTTGAATTTTTTCAAAAACCCTAATAAGTTTCTAATTCTATGAGATGTTTTGAAATAATTTCAATTATTGAAAAACAAATTTTCAATTCTTTAGAATTTTTAAAATTTCCTAGTATCTTTAAAATACTTTAAAACTTTTTAATATTTTAAAAATTATTCAGAATTTCCAAACTTTCCTAAAATCCTTAGGAATTTCTTTAGGTCAGTGAAATATATTCAAAATTTTAAGGAAATTTTAAAAATATTCGAAAATATATACAATCTTGTGAAATATTTTGAAATCCTTAATATCCTTTGGATTTTCTTCAAATGGTCAAAAAACGTTTGAAATTTTGTAAAATTAAAAAAAACTCTCAAATACTTTCAATACTATAAAATATTTGGAAACCCTCTAAAAGTTTTAAAGACATTTGAAAATTCCTTAAAATTTTAAAAATTCCCTAAAATATTTAATATTATGAAGAATTCCTACAATTTATTGAGATATATTAAAAATTTATTGGAATTTCTTTAAAAACCCCAATAGTTTTCCAATGCTATGAGTTGTTTTGAAATTATTTGAATTTGAAAAAAAAAAATTTAACTGTTTAGAATTTTTTTAATTTCCTAGCATCTTTAAAATCCTTGGAAACTTTTTAATATTTTGAAAATTCTTTAGAATTTCCAAATTTTCCTAATATCTTAAAATGCTTAGGAATTCCTTTAGGTTAGTGAAATATATTTCAAATTTCTTGGAATCTTTAAAAATATTAAAAAATATATTCAATCTTATGAAATATGTTGAAATCCCTAATATCCTTTGGCTTTCCTTCAAATGATCAATACATGTTTAAATTTTTTTTTTTAATTTTAAAAATACCCCAAAAATACTTGCAGTACTATAAAACCTTTTTAAACCCTTTAAAAGTTTTAAAACAATTCGAAAATTGCTTATAATTTTAAAAATATTTAAAATCGTTTAGAAATTCTTACAATTTATTGAAACCTATTAAAAATTTACTGAATTTGTGTTAAAAGCCCTAATAGGTTTCCAAACCTATGAAAAGTTTTGAAATCATTTAAATTTTTGAAAAAAAATTTTAATTGTTTATCATTTTTTAAATTTCTTAGTATCTTTAAAATCCTTTGAAACTTTTTAATATTTTTAAAATTCTTTATAATTTCCAAATTTTGCTAAAATCTTTAAAATCCTTGGGAATTCCTTTAGGTCAGTGAAATATATTCAAAATTTCGTGGAATCTTTAAAAATATTTAAAAATATATTCAATTCAATAAAATACTTTGAAATCCTTATTATCCTTTGGATTTCCTTTAAATGATCAAAATATGTTTGAAATCTCATAAAAAATTTTAAAATACCATAAAATACTTTCAATATTATGAAATCTTTTGAAACCCTCTAAAGGTTTTAAAAATATTTGAAAATTCCTTAAAATTATAAAAAATTTAATATCCTTTAAAATTCCTACAATTTATTAAAACTAATTAAAATTTGAAGTTTTGAAAAAAAAAATTTTAATTCTTTAAAATTTTTAAAATTTCCTAGTATCTTTAAAATCCTTTGAAAATTTTTAATATTTTTAAAATTCTTTAGAATTTTGAAATTTTCCTGAAATGTTATGGGAATCGCTTTAAATTATTTAAATATGTCTTATAATTCTAAAAATTGCCTAAAATATATAATATCCTTCAGAATTCCTACAATTTATTGAAACCTATTTAAAATGAACTGGAATTTTTTTTTAAACTCTACTAAATTTCCAATTCAATTAGGTGTTTCAAATTCATTTTAATTTAGAAACAAAATTTTTATTCTGTATAATTTTTTAAATGTCCTAGTATCTTTAAAATTCTTTCAAACTTTAAATATTTTGAATATTCTTTAGAATTAACAATTTTTTATAAAATCTTTAAAATCCTTGGAAATTCCTTTAAATCAGTGGAATATACAGAAAATTTCTGGAAATATTTAAAAATATTCAAAAATATATTCAATCTTATTCAATATTTTGAAATCCGTAGTATCCATTGGATTTGCTTCCAATGATCAAAATATGTTCGAAATTTCTTGAAAATTTTAAAAATACCCTAAAATACTTTCAATACTATAAAATCTTTTAAAACCCTCTGAAAGCTTTAAAAATATTTAAAAATTCCTTATAATTTTAAAAATATTTAATATCCTTTAGAATTCCTACAATTTATTAATACCTATTAAAAATTTATTTGAATTTTTTCAAAAACCCTAATAGGTTTTCAATCCTATGAGATGTTTTGAAATTATTTGAATTTAAAAAAATTTTTAATTCTTCAGAATTTTTAAAATTTCTTATTATCTTTAAAATTCTTTAAAACTTTTTAATATTTTAAATATTCTTTAGAATTAACAAATTTTTCTAAAATCTTTAAAATCCTTGGGAATTACTTTAAATCAGTGAAATATATTCAAAATTTCTTGAAAATCTTTAAAAATATTCAAAAATATATTCAATCTAATGAAATATTTTGAAATCCTTAAGATCTTCTGGATTTCCTTCTAATGATCAAAAAATGTTTGAAATTTCTTGAAAATTTTAAAAATACCCTAAAATACTTTCAATGCTATGAAATCTTTTGAAACCCTCTGAAAGTTTAAAAAATATTTAAAAATTCCTTATAATTTAAAAAATTCCCTAAAATATTTAATAACATTTAGAATTCCTACAATTTATTGAAACCTATTAAAAATTTATTTGAATTTTTTCAAAAACCCTAATAAGTTTCCAATTCTATGAGATGTTTTGAAATCATATCAATTATTGAAAAAAAAGTTTAATTCTTTAGAATTTTTAAAATTTCTTAATATCTGTATTTTTTATAATTTATAAATTTTCCTAAAATCTTTAAAATCCTTAGGAGTTTCTTTAGGTCAGTGAAATATATTCAAAATTTCTTTGAATCTTAAAAAATATTCAAAAATATATTCAATCTTGTGAAATATTTTGAAATCCTTAAGAATCTTTGGATTTCCTTCAAATGATCAAAATATGTTTGAATTCTTTAGGAAATTTTGAAAATACCCTTAAATACTTTAATTTCTATGGAATCTTTTAAAACCCTCTAAAAGTTTCAACAACATTCGAAAATTCCTTATAATTTTAAAAATATTTAATATCCTTTAGAATTCCTACAATTTATTGAAACCTATTAAAAATTTATTTGAATTTTTTCAAAAACCCTAATAAGTTTCCAATTCTATGAGATGTTTTGAAATCATATCAATTATTGAAAAAAAATTTTAATTCTTTAGAATTTTTAAAATTTCCTAGTATCTTTAAAACACTTTAAAACTTTTTAATATTTTGAAAATTATTTAGAATTTCCAAACTTTCATGAAATCCTTAAAATCCTTAAGAATTTCTTTACGTCAGTGAAATATATTCAAAATTTTAAGGAAATTTTAAAAATATTCGAAAATATATACAATCTTGTGAAATATTTTGAAATCCTTAATATCCTTTGGATTTTCTTCAAATGGTCAAAAAACGTTTGAAATTTTGTAAAATTAAAAAAAAAAAACTCTCGAATACTTTCAATACTATAAAATATTTGGACACCCTCTAAAAGTTTTAAAGACATTTGAAAATTCCTTAAAATTTTAAAAATTCTCTAAAATATTTAATATTATGAAGAATTCCTACAATTTATTGAGATCTATTAAAAATTTATTGGAATTTTTTAAAAAACCCTAATAGTTTTCCAATCCTATGAGTTGTTTTGAAATCATTTGAATTTTTGAAAAAAATGTAACTGTTTAGAATTTTTTTAATTTCCTAGCATCTTTAAAATCCTTGGAAACTTTTTAATATTTTGAAAATTCTTTATAATTTTGAAATTTTCCTAAAATCTTCAAAATCCTTAGGAATTCCTTCAAAACAGTAAAATATATTCAAAATTTCTTTGAATCTTTAAAAATATTCAAAAATATATGCAATCTTGTGAAATATTTTGAAATCCTTAATATACTTTGGATTTCCTTCAAATGATCAAAATATGTTTTAAGTTCCTTAAAAAATTTTAAAATCCATAAAATACTTTGAAAAATGCTATGAAATATATAATAAAATGCTATGAAATATTTAAAAACCCTCTAGAAGTTTTAAAAATAATTGAAAATTTCTTATAATTAAAAAAATTCCCTAAAATATTTAATATCCTTTAGAATTCCTACAATTTATTGAAACCTATTAAAAATGTACTAAAATTTTTTAAAAACCCTAATAGGTTTCTATTCCTATGAGATGTTTTGAAATCAATTAAATTTAAAAAAAATTCAATTCTTTAGAATTTTTAAAATTTCTTAGTATCTGTAAAATCCTTTGAAACTTTTTAATATTTGGAAACTTTGTAATATTTTGAAAATTCTTTATAATTTTTAAATTTTATTAAAATCTTTAAATCCCTAGGAATTCCTGTAGGTCAGTAAAATATATTCAAAATTTCTTGGAATCTTTAAAAATATTCAAAAATGTATTCAATCTTGTGAAATATTTTGAAATCCTTACTATCCTTTGGATTTCCTTAAAATGATCAAAATATGTTCAAAATTTTTTTAAAATTTTAAAAATTTTAAAGGATTTTAAAGATACTAGGAAACTTTAAAAATTCTAAAAAATTAAATTTTTTTTCAAAAATTCAAATTTTAATTAATTTTAATACATTGTAGGAATTTTAAAGGATATTAAATATTTTTATAATTATAAGGAATTTTTAAATATTTTAAAAACTTTTAGAGGGCTTTCAAAGATTTCATAGTATTAAAAGTATTTTATGGTATTTTAACATTTTTTATGAGATTTTAAACATATTTTGATTCCAAGGAATTTTTAATATATTTTAATGATTTAAAGGAATTACCAGGGATTTTATAGATGTTAGGAAATCTTTGAAATTCTAAAGAATTTTCAAAATATTGAAAAGTTTCAAAGGATTTTAAAGATACTAGGAAATTTTTAAAATTCGAAAAAATTGCATTTTAAAAAAATATTCAAATTATTTAAAAACATCTCATAGGATTCGAAAACTATTAGGGTTTTTAAAAAATTCCAATAAATTTTTAATAGGTTTCAATAAATCGCAGGAATTGAAAAGGATATTAAATATTTTAGGCAAATATTTAAATTATGAGGAATTTTCAAATATTTTAAAATCTTTGTAAGGGTTTCAAACAATTTTATAGTATCGCAAGTATTTCAGGGTATTTTAAAAATTTTGAAGAAATCTTAAACATATTTTGATCATTTGAAGGAAATCTAAAGAATCTTAAGGATTTCAAAATATTTCATAAGATTGAATATATTTTTAAATATTTTTTAAAATTCCAAGCAATTTTTAATATATTTTACTGATTTAAAGCAATTACAAAGGATTTTATAGATTTTTGGAAAACTTAGAAATTCTAAAGAATTTTCTAAATGTTAAAAAGTTTCAAAGTATTTTTAAAATACTAGGAAATTTTTGAAAATTCCAAAGAATTAAACAATTTTTTTTTTTTAATTCAAATGATTTTAAAACAACTTATAGGATTGAAAACCTATTAGGGTTTTTTAAAAATTCCAATAAATTTTTAATAGGTTTTAATAAATTGTAGGAATTCTAAAGGATATTAAATATTTTTGGGAATTTTTAAAATTATAAGGAATTTTCAAATATTTTGAAAACTTTTTAAGGTTTTTCAAAGATTTTATAGTATTGTAAGTATTTTATGGTATTTTAAAAATTTTCATTGAAGTTAAAACATATTTTGATCATTTAAAGCGAATAAATCTTTTGTAGATTTGAAGCTTGATAATAAAAAAAAAAAAGGAAATCCAATCGATCTTACGGATTTCAAAATAATTCATTAGATTGAATATATTTTTGAATATTTTTAAAGATTCCAAGAAATTTTGAATATATTTCACTGATTTAAAGGAATTCGCAAGGATTTTAAAGATTTTAGGAAAATTTACAAATTCTAAAGAATTTAAAAAATATTAAAAAATTTCAAAGGATTTTAAAAATACTAGGATATTTTAGAAATTATGAAGAATTATTTTTTTTTAATTCCTTTTAAAGCTTTTAAATATTTATTGGAATCGATTCAAAAGTTCCTAAAGTTTTTTTTAAAATACCCTTAATTATTTTCAATTCTATAAAATTTTTTGAATTTCTTCCAAGCTCTTTAAATTCCTTGACAATTTCTACGAACTTTTAAAAATTCTCTTGAATCTTTAAAATCCTTTTGAAATATTTTAAATGATTAAAATCTGTTACAATTTTTTTGGAATTTTTATAGAAACCATGCAATATTGCCAGGCCTCATTTGTTTTTTGAAATCCTTTGAGACTACTTGAATATTTTGAAAATACCTTATACTTTTAAGAAATCCTTTAAAATCTTGAAATATATTTAAAAATTCTTGGAATTTTTTAAATACCCTAAATTCTTTTAAATTCTTTTAAATTCTTTGAAATCTTCAACAATTCCAAAATTCCTTGACATTTTTAGGAATACCCTAATATATTTAAATTCATTTGGCAATCCTTAAAAATAAAAAAAAAATTCTTTGAAACTTGTTAAACATATATCTTGAATAGATTTCAATAATTTCCAAGGAAATCAAAATGATTTTCAAGATATTACGAAAATTTTTAAAATAATTAGGAATTTGACAGAAATTCAAAAAGTTTTAAAGGATTTAAAAAAAATTTAAAGAACTGGAAAAATTGTATGGTGTTTTGTAAAATTTTTCTTAAATTTCAATGGATTTAAACAGTTTGAAGAAATTCAAAAGGAATTACAAATTTGGGGGAATTAAAAAAAATTCTAAGAATTTTCAAGGAGTTTAAAAAGTTTTGAAGGGTTTGAAAAAATTTCACAGGATTAAAAATAATTTATGGTATTTTGAAAAACGCCATTAAGCTTTAAATAGATTTCAATAATTTAGAGGAATTTCAATACGTTTAGGATTTCTTGAATAATCGAATTATTTTAAAGCTTTTAAAAGATTTAAAAACATTTCAAAGAATTATAAACATTTTACGATATTTTTAAAATCTCCAAGCAATTTTAAATATATTTTGAGAAATTAAAGGAAATCTGAAGGATTTGAAAGATTTTAGGGAACTCTTACAAATTTCTACGAATTTTCATTATATTCAAAATGTTTCAAAGGATTTCAAAAAACTTTCAAGGAACTGGAACTCTTTTTACGGCATTTAAAAAAATTCCACGAAAATTTTAATAGATTTCCATAATTTCAATAAATTCCAAAAGATATTAAGGTTGTAAGGATTTCTTAAAAACTTCTGAAAATTCTGAAGATATTTCAAAAAAATTTTATGATAATTTTCGACATTTCAAGCAATTTTAAATAAGTTTCAATAATTTGAATGAATTCCCATGAATTAGAAAGATAATTAGAATTTCTATTAAATTCTAAGTATTTTTGAAGAGGTTTAAAAAGTTTAAAGGAATTTCACAATATTTTGAATATTGTAGGATGTTTAAATAAATTTTAAATATTGAAAAGGATTGATGATATTTTAGCGTATTTTTAAAAATTTTAAATAGATTTCAATAATTTAAAGCTTCAATAAGTTGCAGGAATTCTAAAGTATATTAAAGATTTTAGGAATACTTGGAAATTCTAAAGAATTTTTAAAATATTAAAAACTTTGAGAGGATTATCATGATACTAGGATATTTAAAATATTTAAATTCAAATGAATTTAAAACATCTTATATGATTGGAAATTTATTAGAGTTTTAAAAAAAAATTCAAATAGATTTTTAATAGGAATTTATAACAGGAATTCTAAAGGACATTAAATATTTTAGGAAATTTTAAAAATTCTAAAGAATTAAAAATTTGTAAAAAAAAATTAAAATTGTTTCATAAAATCTCATAGGATTGAAACCCTATTAGGGTTTTTAAAAAATTCCAATAAATTTTTAATAGGTTTTAATAAATTGTAGGCATTCTAAAGGATATTAAATATATTAGGGAATTTTTTAAATTATCAGGAATTTTCTAATATTTTTAAAACTTTTAGAGGGTCTCAATAGGTCTTATAGTATTGAAAGCATTTTAGGGTATTTTTATATTTTTAAAGAAATTTCAAATATTTTTTGACCATTTGAAGGAAATCCAGAAGATCTTAAGGATTTCAAAATATTTTATAAGATTGAATATATTTTTGAATATTTTTAAAGATTCCAAGAAATTTTGAATATATTTTACTGATTTAAAAAAATTTGCAAGGATTTTAAAGATTTCAGAAAAATTCGTAAATTCTAAAGAGTTTTCAAAATGTTAAAAAGTTTCAAAGTATTTCAAAAATACTAAGAAATTTAAAAAATTCTAAAGAATTTAAATTTGTTTAAAAATTTCAATGATTTTAAAACATTTCATAGGATTGGAAACCTATTAGGGTTTTTAAAAAATTCCAATAAATTTTTAGTAGGTTTTAATAAATTGCAGGAATTCTAAAAGATATTAAATATTTTAGGAAATTTGTAAAATTATTTAATTAATTATTTCATTTAAAGGAAATCCAATGGATCTTACGGATTTCAAAAGATTTCATAAGATTGAATATATTTTTGAATATTTTTAAAGATTTCAAGAAATGTTGAATATTTTTCACTGAGCTAAAGAAATTCCCAAGGATTTTAAAAATTTTAGGAAAATTTGAATATTCTAAAGAATTTTCGAAATATTGAAAAGTTTCAAACAATTTTAAAGATACTAGGAAATTTTTTAAAAATTCTAAAGAAATAATTTTTTTTTTAATTCGAATGAATTAAGAACATCTTATACTATTGGAAACCTATTAGGGTTTTTAAAAAATTCCAATGAATTTTGAGTAGGTTTTAATAAATTGCAGGAATTCTAAAAGATATTAAATATTTTAGGAAATTTGTCAAATTAAAAGGAAATTTTAAATATTTTTAAAACTTTTAGGGAGTTTCGAAAGATTTAATAGCATTGAACGTATTATAGTTTTTTTTTTGATTTTCAAGATATTTTAAACATTTTTTGAACATTTGAAGAAAATCCAAAGGATATTAAGGATTTAAAAATATTTCATTAGATTGAATGTATTTTTGAATATTTTTAGATATTCTAATAAATTATAAATATATTTCACTGATTTAAAGGAATTCCCAAGGAATTAAAAGATTTAAGGAAAATTTACAAATTCTAAAGAGTTTTCAAAATTTTAAAAATATCAAAGATTTTAGAGATACTAGGAAATTTTAAAAATTCTAAAGAATTTAAAAATTTTTGTTAAAAATTCAAATTATTTTAAAACTTCTTATAGGAATAGTAGCCTATTAGGCGTTTTAAAAAAATTCCAATAAATTTTTAATAGATTTCAGTATATTTCAGGAATTCTAAAGGATATTAAATATTTTAGGGAATTTTTAAAATTATAAGGGTTTTTTAAAAAAATTTTCAAAAAATTTTAAACATATTTTTATCAATCGAAGGAAATCCAAAGGATGTTAAGGATTTCAAAATATTTCATTAAATTGAATATATTCTTTAATAATTTTAAAGATTCCAAGAAATGTTGAATATATTTCGCTAATTTAAAGGAATTCACAAGGGTTGTAAAGAGTTTAGGAAAATTTACAAATTCTAAAGAATTTTAAATATATTAAAAAATTTTAAAGGATTTTAAAAATACTAGGAAATTTTAGAAATTATAAAGAATTAATTTTTTTTAGATAAAAATGTTTTCAAAACATTTCATAGGATTTGAAACTTATCAGGGTTTTTTAAAAAAATTCCAATAAATTTATAACAGGTCTAAAAAAATTGTAGGAATTCTAAAGGACATTAAATATGTCACTGAATTTTTTTAATCATAAGGAATTTTCAAATATTTAAAAACTTTTAGAGGGTCTTAAAATATTTCGTAGTATTGAAAGTATTTTAGGGTATTTTTTAAATTTTCAAGAAATTTAAAACATCTTTTGATCATTTGAAGGTAATCCAAAGGAGCTTAAGAATTTAAAATTTTTTATAAGATTGAATATATTTTTGAATATTTTTAAAAATTCCAATAAATTTTAAACATATTTCACTGATTTAAAGAAATTCTCAAAGATTTTAAAGATTTTAAGAAAATTTGGAAATTCTAAAGAATTTTTAAAATATATATTTAAAGGTTTTAAAGGATTTTAAAGACACTAGGAAAATGTAAAAATTCTAAAGAATTAAAATTTTTTTATTAAAAATTCAAATGATTTAAAAACATCTCATAGGATTAGAAACTTATCAGGTATCATTTAAAATTATTTAATTGGAATAATTTTTTTTTTTAAATTATAGTTTTATAATAATTATTATTTCAAAGTGATGCCTATTAATTTTAGGCTTTCGCATATAAAATTCTTTTGTTTTTGAAATTTAATTTTTTATATCCAGATTCATTAAAGCTTAATGATGTCGAGGCTCATTCACGTAAATACAAATCTTAATTCTCATACTAGGAAATACATGTTTGAAACCTTCAGTACTGCTTTCTCAATCTCTGTCGAATGCCCTTGTTTCTTCTGGCACACTTAAAAAAAGGCAAACAATTTAAAAACTTACTTTCTATGGCTAATGGATAGATTTTCATGATAAAAATTTTTAAAATACTTTATACTTTTACACTTTAATTGTAACCAATAAGAATCCTGATTATTCTTAAATTACATTTTTTAACAGTTAGTCAGTTGTATCTGATAATGTGAACTGAAAGTATATTTTATGTTTTATTTAAAGTTCAAGAAATTTTAAATAGATTTCAATAATTTAAAGGAATTTAAAAAAAAATTTAAATATTTTTGTAAATTATAAAATGTTTCAAGGTTGTAACGAATTATTCATGAACTTTGAAAGGACTTTAATGATTTAAACAATCTGAAAAAATTGCATAGGACTGAAAGTATTTTGTGTATTTATAAAAAAAACTACCACAAATCTTAAATAAATTTTAAATCTTTTCGATAAATTTTAGTAATTTTTAGAAGGTTTAAGGAATTTAAAAAAAAATTCTAAAGAATTTTTAAGAAAGTCAACAAATTTCAAAGATTTTAAAAAGATTTAAAGATATATATTTATTATTATATTATAATATATTTTAATAATTTGAAGGATTTCTAAAGGATTTTAAACATTTCAGGGAATTTGTTTAAATTCTAAGAAATTTTCAAGGAATTGCTATAATTCAAAAAATTAAAAAAAAATATCATAGGATTGAAAATACTGAACGTTATTTTTGAGAATTGCTACAAGTTTTAAATAAACTTCAATGATTTTCAGGAATTCCAAATCGTATTTAAAAATGTGTTACGAATTTTTTAATAGATTAAAAAAAATTTGAAGGAACTCTAAATTGTTTTAAAAATGGTAAGAAAAAAAATTTAATTAGGACAATTTATTATTATTTTAAGAAAAATAATCTGTGAATAATGTTTCAAAGTTTTAGTTTATTACGATAAATAAATTTTTTTATTAGGATAAATTTATTAGAATAAATTATTATTTTACTTTACTTTTCTTATTTTATTTTATTTTATTAGGTTAAATAGATTAAATAAATACGGAGGGTGGAATTTTTTGAGGGTGGTTTGGATCTATAATACTGTCAAGATAGCCATGATCTATAATAAATTGTTTAAATAATTAGATTTGTTAACTTGCATTTGTTATTATTCCACTACGTAAAAAATATACTAAATTGGTTTTTAATTTAAGCCCTTTTGAATTTATTTCTAAAAATTGAAGGAATTTAAGAGGATTTTAAAGATTATTTAAGAAAATAAAAAAATCCAAACAATTTTTAAACAGTATTTAAAAAGTTTTACGAAAATTGTAATAGATTTGAATTAAAAAAATTAATTTGAAAGAATTTTAAATATTTTACGTATTTCTTTAAAATTCTAAGGAAGTTTTGAATTGTTTAAATAATTATTAGATATTTAAAAAATCCAATAAATTTTTTATATATTTTAATAATTGAAAGCAATTTCGAGCTTTTTAAAGCTTTTTGGGTATTCCTATAAATTCCAAGTAATTCTCGAATTACGTAAAAAGAATTTAAAGAATTACAAGAATTTTAAGGACCTTAGGATATTTAAAAAAATTCCAATAAATTTTATACGTATTTTAAGATTTTGAAGAAATTTTAAGATATTCAAAAAGTTTCAAAAGATTTCAAAAATGTCATTGTAGTGAAAGTAATTTGAGGCATATTTAAAACATCAAAGGAATTATTAATATATTTTAATAATTCTAAGAAGTTGCAAAAGATTTTAAAAAATCTAAACATTTTAGGATATTTTTAAAAATCATTAGGGACTTTCAAGAAATGTCTGGATTGAGCTGATCGGGTTAGTAGCAGCAGGGCAGGGTAGAGGCGGAAAAGGACAAGAAAGGTACCAGAACGCGACGATAGAGGCAGGGAGGTATAGAAGGCAGGAAAGTTTGAATTGGAAATTTGATTAATGG
>JAAAKG020132680.1:0-14428 GCA_010014905.2 Druon quercuslanigerum
CTTTTATTGAAAATTCATCTTTATGGTTTCAAAATTAAACAATCTGTTTACAACATTTTCTTAATTTACTTAAAAATCTCTGATTTCGAAAATGGTTGTTTTGGTTTGAAAATTTGTCTTTTTGGCTTGATGATTATACAATTTTTTTTAAATTTCTTTCTTGATGGACTAAACAAACTTTTTTGTTTGAAAATTCTTCCTACTTTTCTATTTTAAAATTCTACTGTTTTGTTTAAAATCCGTCTCTTTGGCTTGACAATTAAACAGTTCGGTTTACAATTATTTTCTCATTTTACTAAAAAATCTTTCTTAGTTGAAAATCCAATTTTTCTAATTGAAAATTCGTCTTCTTGGCTTGAAAATTAAACAATTTAGTTGTCCTTTTTCGAAATTGGTCTTCTTTTCTTGACAATTAAATAATTTGATTCAAATTCTTTTCATAATTCACTGAAAAATCCTTCTTGGTTGAAAATTCATCTTTATGGTTTTAAAATTAAACAATCTGTTTACAACATTTTCTTAATTTACTTAAAAATCTCTGGTTTCGAAAATGGTTGTTTTGGTTTGTAAATTTGTCTTGTTTTTTGTTTAAATTTCCTTTCTGAACGGACTAAACAAATTTTTTTGGTTGAAAATTCTTCCTACTTTTCTAGTTTAAAATTCTACTGTTTCTTGAAAATTCGTCTCTTTGGTTTAAAAATTTATCTGTTTTGGCTGATATTCA
Source organism: Druon quercuslanigerum (assembly GCA_010014905.2). NCBI lineage: Eukaryota > Metazoa > Arthropoda > Insecta > Hymenoptera > Cynipidae > Druon > Druon quercuslanigerum. The sequence continues at coordinate 725 of JAAAKG020132680.1, forward strand.
ATATTTTCTGAATAAAGTATGGACTTAACAGTTCAGTTTCAATCTTAAAACTTAATTTTTTTTTGGCTGAAGATTTATAACTTTCATTTAAAATGTAATTGCTTTGTTGAAAATTCGTTTTTTTGGGTAAAATTTGATTTTTGCTGGAAAACTAATATTTTTATTTCAAATTTTATCACTTTGGGCTTAAAAGTAGACAAATTCAGCAAAGTTAATAGAATTTGAAAATGAAAGCTTTCTGGCTATATTTTATAATAAATCTTCGAATGAAATTGAAGAAACTGGTTCGTACCCATCTGGAAAGAATTGATCTGTTGGGAATTGAATTTGGAATCTTCAGAAGTCTAATGTGCTTGTAAGTAAGAAACTTTCAACTTTGTTGACGTTGAAACTATTTCAAACGCGCAGCAACTGTAAACTCCAACTCCTATTAGCATTCTGAGAAGTTATTGACGGGTTGATTTACGTCGACTCCTTTTTGCATGAGCTTCAGACAGAGTTTCATCAAATTGGCTAATTACTCAACATTGTTGACATTTTGTTAGCTGATTTTATCAAACATTCATTTTATTATTTTCAGATCGATCTCTTTAGTTCAAAATTCAACTATTTTGTCAAACATCCTTTTTTTTGAAAGTGAAATTTCTTTCGCAAAGAGAGCGTAATGAAAAAAAAACGACTGAATGACCTTCTGTCTGTAATCGTATCTCCCTTTCGTGCGCTACTTCGCAGTCGCTCCAACTACTTCTCTTCGATATCCCCTCTACTGCCACACTTAGCTTAACCCTTTCCAGCATACTTCAGGGAAACGAGTTTTCATGCAAATAGGTACATAAGGGTTTTTGGGGTCGCTGACCACGAATCTGGACTCAGATTTAGAAAATTCAAAATAGTGGATCCGATATGGCGACCTAAATTTGGAATATTTTTGGATGTTTTTTGAGAATTGGTATACAGGGGTTTTTGGTATCTCTGACCACGAATCTGAACTTAGATTTTAAACATTTAAAATGGCGGGCCAAAATTCAAAATATTTCTGAATTGTTTTTTGAAATTCGAAGTGACAAATATTTAGAATATTGAGGTTTGACAAAACAAGTGAAGTTCGAACTAAATGGTTATGTAGCACATGTAACTTACCATTATGTTTACAATAAAAAAAAATTGATTCTCGAAGTATCATTTAATAAAAGATACACACAAATCGAAAAATAATTACAAAACTAGCAATGAAAACAAATTTAAAAAAAAATATAAAACACACAAAATAAAAAAAATTGAAATTAAATCAACTGCAACTGTTATACAACTATGAAATTGGTTATTTGAGGTTAAGTGTCGCCATATAAGTACCAATTTTCTGAATTTTCAAAATCTAAATTCAGATTTGTGATGAGTGACTTCAAAAATCCTTGTACACTAATTTTTTTTTAATTTATGAAACTTTTTGATTTTATCCGCCATATTGGATCCGTCATTTTGGATTTTCAAATTCTGACTTTAGATTCGTGATCAGAGAACCGAAAAACCTCTGTACACCAATTTTCAGAAAAAGATACAAAAATTTTCCAAGTTTCTGGCGCCATCTTGGATACGCCATTTTGAATTTTCAAAATATGAGTTCAGATTCGAGATCACTGACCCCCAAAATGCCTGCATACAATTTTTCAGATAAAATACAAAAATATTCCTAATTTCGGCAGCCATATTGGATCCGCCATTTTGAATTTTCAAAATCTGAGTCCAGATTCATAGTCAACGACCCCAAAAATCTTTATGTACCTATTTTCATAAGGATATAATGAAAAGTTTTTTCAATAATGAATTTTTTCAACAAAAAAGGCTTTTTTTCATCTTTGTTTATAAGTATTAACAAATTATGAAAAAATTTTAGACCCTTTTCAAATAAATTCCAATTTTTTATTATCCTGCGGGCATGAAAATAAAAAAAAACCTGTGCAAAAAATGATATGAAAAAAGGTGGGAATACGGTATTCCCTTTATTATATACGGTATTCATTTTTAACAAAAATGTAGCTATTAGATCCATCTCTTTAGTTCAAAATTGAACTATTTCGTCAAAAATTCTTTTTTTAAAGTAAAAATTTCTTTAGCAACGGGAGCGTAATGAAAACAACGACCGAACACTGAAACGACTTCTCTTCGATATCCCCTCTACTGCCACGCTTAGCTTAAATTCATATCTGATTAACAAAGGAACTGCTTTGATGAAAATAAATTTTTTAAGCTAAAAATTTAACTATTCCAGTACAAAATTGAGGTATTTTACAAAGATACAGTTTTTTTGTATTTTTTATTCATAAATTAATAAGTGAATGAATTCATTTACTAAAAATATACTATAATTCATATCTGATTAAAAAAGAAACTGCTTTGTTGAAAATGAATTTTTGTAATTAAAAAATTAACTATTTAAGTGTAAAATTTAACTATTTAACAAAAATCCCGTTTTTTGGTTAGACTAAAATTTTTAACAGAAAATTGAACTATTCTATTTTTTGTTGAAAATGTATCTTTTTTGTGTGAAAATTGAACTATTGGGTCGAAAAGTGAGTTTTTTATTTATAAATTAGTTAATGAATAAATTTATTTAATAAAAATGTACTAAAGGTCATGTCTGATTAGAAAGGAACTGCTTTGTTAAAAATAAATTTTTTAAACCAAAAACTTAACTATTAATATAACTTTAATCCAAAATTGAACTATTTCGTCAAACATCCTTTATTTAAAGTGAAATTTCTTTTGCAACGTGAGCGTAATGAAAAAAACCGACCGAATGACCGTCTTTCTGTAATCGTATCTCCCTTTAGTGCGCTGATTCGCTGTCGCCCCAACGACTTCTCTTCGATATCCCCTCTACTGCCACGCTTAGCTTTAATTCATATCTGCTTAAAAAAGGAACTGCTTTATTGAAAATAAATTTTTTAAGCTAAAAATTTAACTATTCCAGTACAAAATTGAGGTATTTTACAAAGATACAGTTTTTTTGTATTTTTTATTCATAAATTAATAAGTGAATGAATTCATTTACTAAAAATATACTATAATTCATATCTGATTAAAAAAGAAACTGCTTTGTTGAAAATGAATTTTTGTAATTAAAAAATTAACTATTTAAGTGTAAAATTTAACTATTTAACAAAAATCCCGTTTTTTGGTTAGACTAAAATTTTTAACAGAAAATTGAACTATTCTATTTTTTGTTGAAAATGTATCTTTTTTGTGTGAAAATTGAACTATTGGGTCGAAAAGTGAGTTTTTTATTTATAAATTAGTTAATGAATAAATTTATTTAATAAAAATGTACTAAAGGTCATGTCTGATTAGAAAGGAACTGCTTTGTTAAAAATAAATTTTTTAAACCAAAAACTTAACTATTAATATAACTTTAATCCAAAATTGAACTATTTCGTCAAACATCCTTTATTTAAAGTGAAATTTCTTTTGCAACGTGAGCGTAATGAAAAAAACCGACCGAATGACCGTCTTTCTGTAATCGTATCTCCCTTTAGTGCGCTGATTCGCTGTCGCCCCAACGACTTCTCTTCGATATCCCCTCTACTGCCACGCTTAGCTTTAATTCATATCTGCTTAAAAAAGGAACTGCTTTGTTGAAAATAAATATTTTAATTTGAAAAATTAACTATTCCAGTACATAATTTAGGTATTTTACAAAAATTCTGTTTTTTTTGTTAGACTAAAATTTCTAACAAAAAATTCAACTATTCTATTTTTTGTTGAAAATGTATCTTTTTTGGGTGAAAATTGAACTATTGGTTGCAAAAGTAGGTTTTTTTTATTGATAAATTTATAAATTATTTATAAATTAATGAATAATTCATTCACTAAAAATGTACTAAAGGTCATATCTGATTAAAAAGGAACTGCTTTGTTGAAAATAAATTTTTTAAACCAAAAACTTAACTATTCTAGTATAAAATTGAGAATATCATTTTTAACCAAAAATGTAGCAATAAGATCCACCTCTTTAGTTCAAAATTTAACTATTTCGTCAAACATCCATTTTTTAAAGTGAAGTTTCTTTTGCAAAGGGAGCGTAAAGAAAAAAAACGACCGGACGACCTTCTCTCTGTAATCGTATCTCCCTTTTATGCGCTGATTCGCAGTCACTCCAACGACTTCTCTTGAGATCCCCTCTACCGCCACGCTTAGCTTAAATTCATATCTGATTAAAAAAGGAACTGCTTTGTTAAAAATTAATTTTTGTAATTAAAAAATGAACTATTTCAGTATAAAATTTAACTATTTAACAAAAATATAAAGGTCATATCTGATTAGAAAGAAACTGCTTTGTTGAAAATAAACTTTTTAAACCAAAAACTTAACTATGCCAGTACAAAATTGAGGTATTTTACAAAAATTCTGTTGTTTTTTTTTTTGGTAAGAATAACATTTTGAACAAAAAATGTAGCTATTAGATCAATCTCTTTATTTCAAAATTTAACTATTTAGAAGTTTCTTTCGCAACGGGATCGTAATGAAAAAAACGACCGAATGACCCCTGTAATCGTATCCTCCCTCCCTCCCTTTTGTGCGCCGATTCGCAGTCGCTCCAACGACTTCTCTTCGCTATCCCCACTACTGCCACGGCTAGCATGCGTGTATATGCCCTCGTTCTACACTCTCTTACTATGGTGACATCCATTATAGGTTGAAAATTCGTCGCTCTTCGTTCATAATTAATTAGTGTGGTTAAATATTGACTAAAAAATTATTCTATTTTGGTTCAAAATTCAACTCCTGTTTTATGTTAAAAATTATTTTTTTTAAAGTTTTATAATTTTAATTAAAACTTCATCTCTTTAGTTGAAAATTAATTTTTTTTAAATTGAGCATAGTAACTATTGCATTTTTTCTCGAAGATGTATCTTTTTTTTGTTTGAAATTTATATTGTTATATTGCGTATTATTTTTGTAAGAAAAAACAACTAGGTTAATAATTCGACTTTTTTTTAAATATCAAGTATTCACTTTTTAGTTTAAAATTATATGTTGAAAAATAATTTTGCTTTGGTTGAAAGTTTATCCCTTTAATTAAAAATCCATCTCTTTGGTTGAAAAATAAACTATTGATTTAAAAATTTATTTTTTCAAATTTAAAATTTCAATATCTTATTTTGCGTTAAAAATATATCTTTTTTCTGTAAAAATTAAACTATTTTGTTTAAACTCCTTATTTTTACAACGAAAATTCTATTATTTATCGTACAAAAATCAACTAGTATGAAAATAAACACTTTCTTGAAAATTCGAGTTTTTGTTTACAAATTTTACTATTTGCTAAAAAATTGGAGGTTTTACTTTGTAGAAAATTATTTGTTAACGGTAAATTTAACTATTGCATGTTTATAAAACGTTATGTCTTTTTTTTTTAATGAAATTAGTTGAACTCAGCTGTTATTTATTCAGACTTAAAATTTCTTCGTTTTAAAATATCAAATTTTACATTTTTTGTTGAGAATTCATATTTTTTCTTGTTGAAAATTTAACTACTTGGTTGAAAGTACAATGATTTTCTTAAAAATTTATTTCTGTTTTGTCAATTAATTTTTGAATTGGAATTTCTTTTGAGAATTAAAAAACTTCCGTTGATTCGATCGATATCCCCACTACTTCTACTCTTACCAAAGCCTGCATATACTCTCTCTCTCCATTTCTCTCACTGCAATTTTTTATTATGCGATCTCCTAAAAACTAATGATGATTTCTCATGAAAAATTGCAAAGCTTATTCATCACAGTTTTACGTTTGCTATGTGACCCCACTACCACACTCTTTTTTTTTAAGGAAAAATGTAACTATTTTATTATTGGCTGCAGATTAGTTGTTCAAAGATTAAAATTTAACAATTTGTTTGAAAATGAATGTGTTTTGTTGTAAATTTGTCATTTTTATAGAAAATTAATTTTCTTAATCGAAAATTTAACTACTTAGTTGAAAGTTGAACCACTTTGTGAAGAATTTATTCTATTAGTTGAAGATCCACATCTTTAGTTTAAAACTTACAAATTTTATTGAAAAATTAGTTTTTCTTGTATAGAAAATTATTTTTGTAATACAAATTTAACTATTGGATTGTTGCTTAAAAATTGGTTGTTTTTATTTTAAAATTCCACAACTTGGTAGAAAATTTTTATTTTTGTGTTGAAAATTAAATTGTTTTAATGAAAATTCAACTCTTTTGTTGAAAATTTGTTCATTAAATTCAATAATTACTTAAGATTGTTATTTGGAAAAATGTGTATTACAGGCCAGATATTGGGTTTTCATATCATTTTCTTTATGGATGAAGGAACTTTCATAAAGCATTTTGATCTAATTTCTCAAAGAAGTCTATGTTGCAAACTTCATCTTAAGCACTTTGGCTTTTGAGTTCAGAAGATAAAGGACATGGAAGAACAAGATAAAGGGGAAACTCTAAAGATAAAGCAAAGACGAAAGTACGATAAGAAAGTCAAAGTTCAGCATGAATTAATTACTTCTTATGAATTAATTCCTTACCCGAGGGAATGACTTCAAGTTCATATAATTTTATTCAAAGGTTTTTAATAATAAGAGGGTTAGTAGAAATTGGGGGTTTTAACCATTCGAGTTCGACAATAAAAATTCCAAGGGGCCATTCCACTGGGGTGCGTTGAAAAAAAATAATCAGGGTTGCGACTTGACCCGGAAACCGGAAAAGACCGGGAAAAAACTAGGAATGCCCGGGAATTTAATTCAAAATCCGGAAATTGACATCCGACCGCAGAAAAATTCAAGTTTTTATTATTTTCATTATTTTGGTCAATTTAGAAAATGTTTTTTTGTGAACTGAAAAATCTTTCATAACAAATAATGTTTTTTATTCGAATCGACATCAGTTATAATATTTTGATTCTTAAATTCATGGAAAAACTATTTTTTTTAATATCTTACTTTGGCACAAGAAATACCTAAATAAATTTATTACTCAAAATTAATTTACGAAAAATATACTTAAATTCATATTTGTTTAATAAAGGAACTCCTTTGTTGAAAATAAATTAAACTATATAAATGACTATTTCAGTGTAAAATTTGACTATTTAACGAAAATCCCGTTTTTTTTGGTCAGACTAAAATTTTTAACATAAAATTGAACTATTATATTTTTTATTGAAAATGTATCTTTTTTGGCTGAAAATTAAACTATTGAGTTAAAAATTGAGTTTTTTTATTTATAAATTATTAAGTAAATAAATTCATTAACTTACAATGTACTACAGTTTATATCTGATTAGAAAGAAACTGCTTTGTTAAAAATTAATTTTCTAAATAAAAAATTAACTATTCCAGTACAAAATTGAGGTATTTTACAAAAATTCAGTCTTTTTTTGGTAAAAATAAAATTTTTCAAAGAAAATGTAGCTATTCTATTTTTGGTTGAAAATGTATCTTTTTGGGTAAAATTTTAACTATTTAATGAAAAAGTGTGATTGTTTATTCATAAATTAGTAAAAAATTTATTACTTAAAATAATTTACGAAAAATATATTAAAATTCATATCTGATAAAACAGGAACTGCTTTGTGAAAAAATAAATTTTTTAAACGTAAAAAATTAACTATTCGAGTACAAAATTTACAAATTTTACCAAAATTCCGTTTTTTTTGTTAGAATAAAATTTTTAACAGAAAATTTAGCTATTCTATGTTTTGTTGAAATGTATCTTTTTGGGTAAAAATTTAACTATTAGGTGAAAAAGTGTGTTGTTTTATTTATAAATTAGTAAAAAATTTATTACTTAAAATAATAAATTACGAAAAATAAACTAAAATTTATATCTGATTAACAAAGGAACTGCTTTGTTGAAAATAAATTTTTAAAAATAAAAAATTAACTATTCCAGTAGAAAATTTAACTATTTTACAAAAATTCCTTTTTTTTTAGAATAAAATTTTCAACAGATAATTGAACTATTCTATTTTTGGTCAACAATGTTTTTTTTGGGTGAAAGTTGAACTATTGGATGCAAAAGTGAGAATTTTTATTCATAAATTAGTAAATGAATAAATTCATTTACAAAAAATGTACTAAGATTCATATATAATTAAGAAAGAAACTGCTTTGTTGAAAATAAAATTTTGTAACTAAAAAATTAACTATTCCATTACAAAATTTAGGTATTTTACAATAATTCAGTTTTTTTGCATTTTTTGATTATAAATGAGTAAATAAACAAATTCATTTGCTAAAAATATACTACAATTTACGTCTGATTAAAAAAGATACTGCTTTGTTGAAAGTGAAGTTTTGAAACTATATAAATAACTATTTCAATGTAAAATTTAACTATTTAACGAAAATCCCGTTATTTTTTGGTTAGACTAAAATTTTTACCAGAAAATTGATCTATTCTATTTTTTGTTTAAAATGTATCTTTTTTGGGTGAAAATTGATCTATTGGATGGAAAAGTAAGATTTTTTATTCATAAATTAAAATATTAATTTTGAAATTTATGTACCTTTAAATAAAAAAAAAATTATGTACTTTTCTAATTAATAAATTGATTTACTAAAAATTTACTAAAGTTTATATCTGATTAGAAAGGAAATGCTTTGTTGAAAATAAATTTTTGTAACTAAAAAATTAACTATTTCAGTAGAAAATTTAAATATTCTATTTTTTTGCTGAAAATGTATCTTTTTTGGATGAAATTAAATTATTTGGTGTAAAAGTGAGTTTTTTTATTTATAAACTTAAACGTTTGTTTACAATTTTATGTACCTTGTGAAAAACTAGCCTTCTTCTATAAAAAATCATTCTTTATGGTTGAAAATCGATTTTTTTAGTAGAAAATGATCTATTTCTTTTCAATTTAATCTTCTTGTTTAAAAACTGCTCTTTTTTGTTTAAAATTCAAGTATTCCAGGTAAATATTTATCTTTTAATTTGAAATTTTATCTTTTAGCTTGAAAATAAAATTTCTTGATTAAAAGGGAAACACTTTTGTTGAAAATTTTTTTTTGGTTGAGGATTCGTAATTTTAATTGACAATTCATCTCTTGTTGAAAATTTATCTACTTTGTTGAAAATAAATTTTTGATACTAAAAGAAAATTTAACTATTCTATTTTTGGGTGAAAATGTATATATTTTTTGGATGAAAACACATATATTTAGTTGAAAATTGATATTACTTATTTGACGAGTTTTAAAGTCTATTTTTAATAACTTTAAATTTTTGAAAAAATTTTATCCCCTGTAAATAAATAAATAAAATAAATAATAATGAATAATAATAATAATAAATCGTACAAAGTTGATGAATTTTAAGATTAGTAGTTCCTGTTTAATTTATTTGGTAATTATTTAAACAATTCTTATTTATTTAAACAATTTTTTCCCCTTGTAAAGCAAGAAAAATTATTATTTTCTGGAAATAATGACACAATTGAAAGAATTTAAGAGTAATATTTTTGCTGCAGAATATTTAGAAATTTTTAAAATAATTAAAATTTTTTTTCAAACAAATTATTATTGTTTAAACAATATAGGCTATATAATCTGAGATAAGGAAATACTGCATATTAAGCGACATTGTAAGAGAGATTCTAAAAATTTAGACTTTTCTCCACCTTTCTTATGAACAAGCCCAAGTGAATAATAGTAATAATAGAATTAATAGTTATATACTAATAGCAAAATATCTTAAGCAAAAAATATTACTTTGAGCATTCGTTAATTGTGTCATTAATTGCATAAAAGAATAAAGTTTTATGATTTACAGAGAAAACATGCTTAAACCGATCAAAATTGTTTAAACAAATTAAAATTGTTTAAAAAATTGCCGAATATCTTTGAGAAAAAATATTACTCTCAACATCCGCTAATTGTGTCATTAGTTTAATTAGTTTAAACAAACAAAAATTGTTTAAATAATGATCAAATAAATTAAACAAGAACTACTACACTTGAAATTCAACAACTTTGTACGAATAATTCCGAAAGATAAGAACTTTTCACGATTTACAGTGGAAAAAAATTGTTTACAGAAATAATAATTGTTTAAACAATTTAAAGTTATTCAAAATATACTTTTAAACCTGTCAATTATCGATTGAAAATAAATGATGTTCAAATTTTTTTTAAATACCGTCTTTAGCATAAATTTTACAAAAGAGGTGACAATAATTCACAAAAAATTTATAACATGTACTTCTTTTTTCAATTTTTTTAAAAGTCTAGCTTTTCCCATTTAAAACCCCATGTTAATTTCAAATCCCGGGGGACCGGGTAAACGTTGGAAAAAAAAATTGCGAAATTTCTTTTTCAAGAAAGCGAACAAGATAGGGGGGGGGGGGGTGATCATCAAAAATCGAATGTCGAATTTTTACAGGTATAAATTTGGACCGCCCTAATTTCACAAGAAATCTAATTTTTCTGCATCATTCCCGCGTAAACTGAGACGGAAAGATGAGCGATGAACGAATAATATAATACATCGTAGTAGCTCTAGCGTACTCCATCTCCACACCAACTATATAGACGTATTTCCGCTCGAGTATTTGAGTTTCCTCTATCGGTCGCAGGAGATTAAGAAATTATTCTATCGTCGAGTTGGGGAGATAGAGAGTGGAGAAATATATACATATATATATATATATATATATATATGGTATACGCCTGATGAGATGAGAGGGGGAAGAGAGAAAGACGATTTAAGAATTGAGATAGAAAAAGAAGGAATGTACAAAAAATCTATATTTATGTCCAAAGGTTTGACAGGATGGCAAAGGTTGAAGAGCGAATGAAGGAAGGGAAAGGAAAAGTTGAACTAAAAGAAAAAGAATCCACCAGATATCGCATTTTAGAATTTAATATGACTGAAGCTCGGTAATTTTAATATCGATAAAGTGGAAACCTGAGTTTGCTCAAAGAACTTCAATGTCTTTACTTTTTCCTCTTTTCTTCTTGTCCTCCTTCTTTCTTCCTCACAATTTTCTCTTTATTTTCTGCTTTTTGCCTTTTACTGATATCTTCCTTAATACAGCGGAATTTTCCTTTTGTAATATACTCCACTTCTTTCATCATTCTCGTCACGTTGGATTTGCAATTCTCGCCAATCTTGGACTTTGTTAGTTTTATAGGAAATTATTGATTTTTCGAGAAATAAAAATGGCTCCTCTAGCCTTCTCTCTTACCTCTCCCTTATGTCTTCTCCTATCTGATTCGATTATCTCTTAAAATTCCCTCCTCTCTCCTGTTATTCTTCACTAATTCCAACTATTCGCCTTCCGTTATTTCGACGGCCTCTTCAATTTTTCCTTCATTGTTTCCTCTTCCAATCCTTCTCTTTTTTGTCACCATTGTTCTTTTAGACCTCGTCCTCCCTATTTATCTTCGTACTTTTCCTCCACTCCCCTCACTTTCTCAACCTTCCCAATTACACCCCTTGTATTAATTTCCCGCCTTCTCCTAATTTTCCTCCCTTCTTTCTCCTAACACTCCTTCTCTTCTACGTTCCCACTTATCTTTTAGTTTCCTACCCCTAACTGTTTTCCGTGATCCCCCCTTACTTTCTCAAAAATAGCAAGCATCCCCCTTCCGTAACTTCCCTACTCTTACCTACTTTCTCTCCCCTGTTTTTCCTACTACTCCTTCTCTTCTTCACCCCTAATTTTCTCTTACTTCCCTTCCCCCAATTATTATCTGTAATGCTTCTCGCCACTCCTCACTTTCTCAACCTTCCCAATCACACCCCTTGTATTCCTTTCCCGCCTTCTCTTACTTTTCTTCCCTTGTTTCTCTTACCACTCCTTCTCTTCGACACTTCCATTCTTCTTTTAGTTTTCTACCTTTAAGTGTTTTCTACACTACTGTTTTCTACTTTTCCTCCCTTATTTCTCCTACCGCCTCTTCTCTTTTTCACCCCCAATTTTCTCTTTGTTCCCTTCCCCTGCCTATTATCCGTAATGCTCCTCCCCACCCCGCACTTTCGCAACCTTCCTAATCACACCCCTTGTATTACTTTCCCGCCTTCTCCTACTTTTCCTCCCTTGTTTCTCCTACCACTCCTTCTCTTCTACGTCTCCACTGATCTTTTAGTTCCCTACCCCTAACTGTTTTACGTAATACCCCCTTACTTTCTCAAATATAGCAAGCATCCTCCTTCCGTAACTTCCCCACTCTTACCTACTTTCTCTTCCTTGTTTTTCCTACCATTCCTTCTCTTCTTCACCCCTAATTTTCTCTTACTTCCCTTTTTCCAATTATTATCTGTAATGCTCCTCGCCCCTTCTCACTTTCTCAACCTTCCCAATCACACCCCTTGTATTCCTTTCCCGCCTTCTCTTACTTTTCCTCCCTTGTTTCTCCTGCCACTCCTTCTCATCTACGTCCCAACTCTTTTTTTAAGTTTCTTATCCATAATTTTGTTCCGTCATCCCCCCCCCTTACTTTCTCAAACATAGCAATAATTTCCCCCCTTACTTTCTTAAACATAGCAAGAAATCCCCTTCCGTAACTTCCACACTCTTTGCTACTTTCCCTCCCTTGTTTCTCCTACCACTCCCCCCCCCCCCACTGTTTTCATGTGCAGAATTCCTGAAAATTAAAAGAAAAAGTACAATAAATTACAATGCTTGGAAACCGTATTTTTATTAACTAAAATATATTATGTATACCGAGGCAGCATAGTCTTTTTACGGCCGAGCGTGAGTTTTTGCAAACTCATGCTCGGCCGTATAAAGAATACTTTTCTGCTTTGGTGCAGAATATACTAATGTTGAAAATGCTACAAAATTTAAAAAAAAATTATTATTCTTTTTTGAAAATTCATATGTTTTGGTTAAAAGTGCATCTTTTTTTATTAAAAACCACAAACTGATTGATTGCAAATTAATCTATTTTGGTTGTGGATTCAACTACTTTGTTGAGAATTTTTTTATTATTTTTTTTATATATAATTAATTTATTTTGTTAAAAATTACTTTTTAAACATAAAGTTAATATACTTGGTTCAAATTTAAAAAAATGGAAATTTATGTTTATTATTATTTTTGTTTTGTTTAAGAAGAATAGTTTTTGTGACTGAAAATTGTGCTGATCCATTGATTTTTTCTTTTAATTCCACAATTCTGTAAAAAAGTATTTCTTTTTTTTATCTACCTGGTTGAAATTTTAACCGCATCCTTAAAACATAATTTTTTTAAACTGAAAATTCATCTTTCGCTGTAGAATATAATTCTTCCTAGTAACTAATTCTGCCTGTTGTTTAAAAATTCACATAGTTTGTTACAAATTAGTATTTTTTGGCAGAAAACTAGTTTTTACTATTGAAAATTAATTTTTGTTACTGAAAAATAAGCTATTTATTTATTGTTGCGAATGGGTTTTTTAATTTAACTTTTTTGTTGAAATTTTATTAAATTTAAATATAACTGTTCCATTTAAAATTCGAATTTCATCGGTTTTTCGTAAAAATTTCACTATATTGTTTAGAATTCTTTTTTTTATAAAAAAGTAATGTTTTATCTTAAAAATTCAGCTATTCTTTCAAAAATTCATTTTTTGAAATTCGTCATTTTTGTGAAAAATTTATTTCCTAAACTAAAATTGTATCCTTGCACTCATTTAGTGTGATAAATATCTTGGACATGTTTCTTTCGAATTCAGATTTGAAGTTTTAAAAATTAAAAGCTT
>JAAAKG020132681.1:0-14428 GCA_010014905.2 Druon quercuslanigerum
GGCATGGAATAAATATTTTTTTGGTTATTATGATAATTTTTAGAATACAATTAATATTTATATTAATTAATTTATGGAACTAATGACTGATTTCTGCTTATTGATGGACCCGAGGGGGACATTTGACTGTACCATCAACTTTGACTTTGAGGTCAATTTTGATGGTTAAATGGAGGTAAGACCGTTTTCTTAAATGAGAACCCCTTTTTTTGACTGTGGATTTGAAAAGAGCGGGGAATGTCACGTCAAAAATGAAATGTGGAAAAATGATTCTTACGGCCTTGGGAAGGTGAAAAATTAAGGTCAAATGTCAGATAAACGACCAGCTGCCCTTTTTCTGAATTGTCTTGGTTTTTCGGGGTAAGAAAACATTCAAGATGCTTCTTCGATTGAACTCTGTGTCCGGATGAATTTTTTTGTAGACTTCAGGCTGTGGATTGTTATTACACAACGCCCCAAACACACCCAGACAGTAACAATCATTTCGGATAAGATGTAAAGGTTATGACTATGTAGTTACAAAAGTGACAATCTTGATAATGTCACTTCTCTGTGCCTAGTTACAAAAAAGAAACTTTTTCCTTACTTTACTGATATGTGTATTAACATTAAAAGCTGCTAGTATAGTTATAGCTCGTGCATCATTTTCGCTGTACTCATGATGTCGGCATTCATGCACAAGAATCCCATTGCGAGCTCTTTCAGTTAAAGTACTTATTGTTAAATTAGGAGGATGTCTTTTGTCTGGAAACCGTTCAGCTTAAAGTCTTGATGTAGCGGCGTAGTTAACGTGACATTCCCCTAAAATTAGTATCATATCAACGATTTGGTAGGTAAGTAATCAGCCGTATTACGATATTTCATTGGACCATAGTTAGAATAATTCTGCTTTAAAGGATTTATGCACGTCCTGACCGATCGCAGTGTAGTGAAAGGCATTTGTTTTTCGTTAGAGTGGCCCGAAGTTTTTAAAAAAATTCACCCGGGCACAGAGTTCAATCTAAAAAAAATTTCTTGACCTCCACTTGACCTTGAAAATTGACCTAAAGGTCATAATTGATGGTACAGTACAATGTCCCCCTCGATCCTGTCAACCTTTGCCCGAACCATTTCTTCTTAGATAAAGTATTCTAGAAGATATTTGGGATTATAGATTAATATGGGTCACACACACACACACAAATTTAGATGAGAAATATGCTTAAAACAAAACCGTAAAGGACCCCGCAGCAAATGTACATGAAATGGCTTTCGGTCGATTTTGATTAAACTTCGTAAAATTGTGGGTTCTCAATGACTCAATCAAAAGTGTTATGGAGCACAAAGTCCGAAAATGGACAGTTTTCGAGTTATAGAGGGTTAAACATTCAACCCTTCTAAGAAACATTACCAAATATCTTGAAAACTGCAGCTCTGCGAAAAAAAATGTTCCCTATAAAAATTATTGGGCTCTAACGGAGAAATGCAGAGAAAGTCATGGCCTTAAGACACAGGTCATTTTTCATGGTCATTCAACATAAACTTGTCATTTATTGCTAATATTCAGCAAATAAAGACAAGATATGAAGAGGAAATCAATATAGAACCCATAAAGGCAAGAAATGAGAATGACTTAGTCAATAGCCCCCCCCCCCCTTTGAAAAAGAAAACAAATAACAAAACAATATAAAATGAGCGTTTGCGCACGCAGCGCGCAGGTGTGATAAGCCCCATTAGTACTTTTACAATCATAAGAACAATAACTTTAGAGCTCTGCTATCATTTTTGTGCGAGTCATTTTGTGTTCACAAAGGACGGGCGATTTGTTTCTGAGTACATACTCCCGTTACAGCGGGCCAGTGTGGTACAATTGTTTTGGTTGTTATTTTGTTTCTTTTAATTGGCCATTGCTTTCTGCGTACACATTCACGATACTGAGAGGCAGATTGCTACATGTGATTTTGTTCTTCTGTTTTATTTTCTCTTTTAACCATGTTACTTCATGGATGAGTAAACGTTAGACCCGCTACATTGTATAGTCAGTATAATTTTTTTTGTATAGTGTTAGCAGAGTGTGTATACTAAAGCGATTCCTGATTAAGTAAATCTTAAATCACAATGGCATTTAGAAATCTCTTACGGTGTTACGTTTGTGATGGACGATTTGCTCCTCGTCTCATGGCTCGAATCGACGGAGATGGGAATGCTGGTAAAAGGGAAATCGCTATTCACAGACGAGATGGGTTACGAAGACCGCCATTAGAAGTTACATATCTGACAAAGATATGCTTTATTTGCAATCGATCGATTTGTAACGAAATCGCTGCTATGGAGGAGGATCCCACATTTTTAAGACTGAATGTTTTAACGCAGACTACAAGTAACACTTGCCTTCGCTGTAATTCCGCTGATAATACACAAAGATTATCAGTCGAATGCAAAGTAAATGTTTTTATTTTTTGCAATATCTGCATCCCGGAAAATGTAAGATCATATCCGCATCATTTAAATGATGAAGGTTTAATTCTACAGCCATTTTTACAGGGCTTACGTTTCATTAACAGGGCATACGTAATTAGAGGCCCACTGCTGCAAGAATTTTTGCAAGGCTGTATACTTACTAAGTCTCGCGCATGTCTTGCCTTCATTGACTAGATGATGACTAATTCTCACTCTTTTCTTACCTTAATTGGCTAGAAATTGAAAACATCCTTCTCATGATTTTCCTTCATTGGCTGGCTATTGACTAAGTCATTCTCATTTCTTGCCTTTATGGGTGCTATATTGATTTCCTCTTCATATCTTGTCTTTATTGGCTGAATATTAGCAATAAATGACAATTTCACATTGAATGACTTCGAAAAATGACCTGTGTCTTAAGGCCATGACTTTCTTTGCATTTCCCGGTTTGAGCCCAATAACTTTCATAGGGAACCTTTTTTTGCAGAGCTGCAGTTTACAAGATGTTTGGTAATGTTTCTTAGAAGGTTTGGATGTTTAACCCTCTATAACTCGAAAACTTTCCATTTTCGGACTTTGTGACCCATAACAGTTTTGATCGAGACATTAAGAACTACATTTTTACGTAGTTTGATCAAAATTGACCGAAAGCCATTTCATGTACATTTGCTGCGGGGTCCTTCAAATTTTCATTTTTTTCTTAGCAAAATATAGAATTATAAATAGAAATTTCTTTTAAACTTCAATAAAAAAAATTTATTTAATGTGATATTTACCTGAATAACTGAAATATAAACTTATTTTTTCAGTTTCAGTGGTTTCAATTGCGAGATTTCCGTTTGCCATAATTACTGCCTGCAAGGAACTTGTAGAATAAATTCCAAAGGTCTTCCTGTATGCCACTGTAACAGTACGTTTAGTGGGTTCCGATGCGAGCGGAATGAGTGCAATAATTATTGTTTGAACCATGGACAATGTTCAATAAATAAAGGCCAACTCTCATGTACGTGTCGAAATTTCGCAGGCGCACGCTGTGAGTCGAAAATCGTTGAAACCGAAATGAGTGTGGAATCTCATCTAAATAGTGGAGAATCTAGTTCCTGTAGGTATGTTTTAAATCAGTTTTATTCATCATCTCTGAGACTTTCGTTTTTTATTCGAACTCGCATGAATAGGTTTTTTAAAACTCTTTCATAATACTTTTATCGTTCGTCTAAAATTGCGTTTTTAAGCTAATAAACTCCGCTATTATGTTAATGTTGTGTAATATTATGCTTCCAAGAACTCACGCGGAAGTAGAGGTTCACTCGCGATTTAAAAGAAACATTTATAAAATTCAAAGAAACGTTTATGAGCTGTGGTTTACTATTCAAGCGCTTAATTTACTGCACAAATTTTGAAGAAAAAAAATTATACGTAAGCTAACTGTCTACCTATGTCTACGCCTGTTTGAATACTGGTAAACTCATCAGTATTTTGAAGCCTCGATTAATAAATATTTCAAGGGTATGTACCAGAATGTTCACTGGCAGAGTTTGATGCGATGATTGAATATCTTTAATATACTATACATGCATTACTTTCGTAAGTATACGCGATTAAATAGGTTTTGACATTTTTTTAATTGGATGCAGTTACGTAGCTTATGACTTGATCTTTCATTTACCCAAACGTGAATTTATTTTAAAGTCATCAAATTTTAATAAATGCTATCATTATTAGGGTTCGTTTTTTTTTAGATAGGTTGTCGGTAGCACCCCTGAGAACTCTTTGAACTTTTTAAAATATGC
The DNA here is from genome assembly GCA_010014905.2 of Druon quercuslanigerum. NCBI lineage: Eukaryota > Metazoa > Arthropoda > Insecta > Hymenoptera > Cynipidae > Druon > Druon quercuslanigerum. Next base: position 4,230 of record JAAAKG020132681.1, read on the forward strand.
TTTCTAGAAATCATGTCAAAATTCTCTTAAAATTAATTTTTTTAAATTCGTCTGAATCGTTTAAACTTCCTTGAAATCCCTCCAATTCCCTTTATATCTCTTTAAATAAATCCCTTAAAATCTTTAAAAATCCTTCGAAATTGTTTTAAATCGTTTGAAATAATTTAGAAGCTTTTACGAGTTAGTTGTACAATTTCGATAGTTTCTACAAAGAATAGGCTATTTTTTGGTTACCTTTAAGAAATAGGCTAACGTCATTTTTTATGAAATTTAGTAAACGCTTAGAAGTATTAAAATAAATAAACTTTCAATATTTCTTGTTTTGAAAGTTATAGGAGCCTAAATGACATTATAAAGTGTAATACAAAATACTGCAGTTTTAAATTCGTAGGAAATGTTTCGAAAAATAATGAGTTATTTATTCCTCCTGAAACTTAGCTAAATGAAGTTATCCTAATTCTTAACGGTAATGAAAAGATGTCCTATTCTTCGTAGAACCCATCGATTTGAAACTGAAAACATCCAAATCTGAATTGCAAATTAAAATTGCCAACCTCTTTTTCTGAGACCGCGAAATCTCAAGTTTACAAGTATCTAATTTCAAGCGATTGAAAATCGCATGCAATGATATGTGTACACCAATTGCAGATGGTATGTAAATCTTGCGTCAAGACTAAAGAATTGCTACTGAAATGTGAAAATCTGGAATTAACCCAAACACTTTTCGAGATCAGGAAAAATCATGAAATGGCTGGGAATGTTTCCTCAGATCTTAGTGGTTACCTTGAACTAATAACCACTTCCCTTGGTGTTTATATCGAGCTCAGCTTTTTTAAGTCTAAACTTTAAACAATTAAAGTTTATAAGTCTCAGTGAATAATATACAATCTTCTGTAACGCATATTGTACCCATATTTATTCTGTACAGATGTATGGAAACAAACCAAACATTAGAACGATTGACGTCATTCGGTGGATTGTTCGACTGTGGCATCATCGTTCCTGTGCTTTCATCGTTAGTTGGGACGCTAACAGTCTTAGTAATATTGCTGAGCTACTATGTGACGAAATTACGACGTCGACCGCGCATAAAAAAACGTTTCGTCGTCAACCGGGGCGGAAATACACCTTTGACCTCCAGACCGCATCCCAGCAATCAATGCGAAATAACTATAGAAAACTGCTGCAACATGAATATCTGCGAAACAGTGAGTCAACCGTTCAAGTAGAATTTCGTTTGCATACACTATAGGTTTAAAGTATCGCATCTGATGCTTACATTGTCTTCAATCATCACGAGTGAAAACCATTTAAAATTCATTTACAATTCTCTTGTGTGTGATACTTTAAACTTTAATGCCATTTTTTCGGCATAAAAGAACACCGCTTTATATTCGTCTTCCAATGCACGTTTTGTTTTTATTCAAGTCCACTTGTTGATATTGCTTTGTTTTCTTCTTTTTTGTGTTGTAGCTATTGTAGTTAAGTAATTCTAATATTTTTTGTGTCAAAATTAATGATTCAATTTTAAGTCTAGAGCTTTTATTATTCAACATCCTTAAATTACAAAAGAAGTTATCGACGTTGTGATATTCAACGCTGATATCCATAGAAATTATTCTAGACATTGCAAAGTTTATGTTGTAGTCTTATTTGTTACTTGTCTTTGTTCATTTATTATTTTATAATAAAATCATCATATGTGGAATCTCAGAAAAAGAAACCTTATGCCAAAAAATATCAAGAGCTCATGGTTGTACTGACAACAAAAATCTAGAGAAAAATTTTGTGGCTATGCAAAATAGTTTGAGCTCAATGAATTTATACGTGTTTTAATATCTGCTTCATTCTATATTTGCTTAGTATTTACATGTTTTTTTATTTAGAAGTTAGTTTTTGCCAGAAATTTCAATTCCTTCTTTCATTTTGATTTGCTTTTTGCGGCATTGAAACGTTTTGGCAGATTCGACTTTTAAAAAATTAATGTACATGCTAATTAAATGAAACATTATGTTTCTATTTGGCAGTTTATTTTTGCGAGAAATTTCTATTCCTTTACTCCTTTTGATCTGCTTCTATCAGTATTGAAGGGTTTGGGCTGTTTCGACTTAAAAAAAAAAGAATGAGCATACTAATTACATGAAACCTTTAGCTTTGTGTATTAAATAGATTTTATCTATAATTATATTTATGCAGTTAAATATCAGTTAAAATTTGGAGTAGCTAAACTGCGATGCACCATCTGGCCCCAAAAATCAGATCTAGAAAGAGTAGGAAGAATTTTAAAAATGCATTTTAATTTGTACATAAAAAGTATTTTTACGATTGTTTTTTGGAGTTTTAGCCATTATTGCATAATAAAAGTAATTCTTTTTCTAATACAAAAGGTTTCAGGTGGAATTTCAACCTTATACAGTGAAAAAAAAAATTTCTTGACAAAAATATTTTTCGAAGAAAAAAATTATATTATTTATTATAATTTTCAATACATTATAAGCTTAAATTAACTGGTTTGAAATGAAATATAAATTTAAATTAAATTTTTATTAATTTAGGCATGCAATATCTACTGTTTAAAAAAAGATAACCTGAAAGTTAGGTTAGAAGTTGTATTTCAATTCCAATCGTCTATTATTCATTATACTTTGCATCATCTGGATCAAATTGATCGTTATATAAATTAATTGGAGTTCAATTAAGATTATAATGCATTCATACTTACATTAAATAGTAAAATAATTCTTTTTTGTGTAAATGCGTACAATAATTCTGAGACAAAAAAAGAATGTTTGTAATCTCATATTACGCCATGTCCGTAATCAATTTTCCACATCAGCTTAATTACATTCATAATATTATTAAAATTTGTGCGGCAAAGAATTGTCTTAAACATTGAAAAACAATCGTAAATACTTATTTACTAAATACGTATTTACTATAGTATTAAAATCATAATTTATGGCATTCGTTAAAAAGGAAGTATAACCGACTATTATAGTGACACATTATATATTTAGTGACACCAAGTGTTATAAGAAATTTACAACAGTATTTTTTAAGAAAAGTATTTCGTCCTACTTATAAACTGTGTGCCAAGACCTTCCAGTTATGATGGCGATTCACTTACCTGGAACGTTCTTCACGGTCGAGACCCAACGTATTTATTTCGCGAATCTGAAAATTTAGAGAACAGAGTCCAGACCAATGTCTGGTGCTGGGGGTCAGGCACCTGTGGGGACGCCACTCTGTAAATCACAATAAAAACTCTAGTTTTAGATTTTTTTAAATGAACAAAATTTACGTTAACAAGTTAAAAGAAATTTTAATTAGAGTATATTAACTATTTCGTTAAAGGATCTCAACGGAGAGGGAATGTGTGTGGGGCGAACACAGATTAAGGTTTTTTAGATAGATAAACGTTTATTTCTCGCCTTGCTGGCCTTAAAAATGGACTTACTCACACTTCCATTTTCTTTACAGAATTTTCTTACAACTAAATTTTAAAAACTAACATCCATTAGGTAGGGTTGCCAGGTGGTCGGCCTCGCATTGTCATTTATAATATTTACAATTTTTTTCACCTACTTCCTGTCATGTGTAAAATCTTTCCTTCTCCATTCCTCTTGCTCTTTCCTTCTCTTTTTCACCATCTTACCCAACTACCACTTTACCACTTTGCCTTTTGTCTTCCCTTTTATGCAATAATACCTCCATACTTATCCCATCGTCAGAACCTATTAAAATCGTTAATGCAGCTGCATCTCATCCTCGCTATAAGCTCCTGACTTTCTTTTTTTCCTTTTTCACACAAATATTGCGCTCTCTCATTTGGCCTAATCAACACATACTTCCTGTTAATCCTTGACTCCCTTATTCTCTCCTCTTCTACCTTCTCTCTCTTTCTCCATGCCGTTCATCTTAACCATCTCATATACCTTCTTTCTTTCCTCGTGCATCCATTCATCCATCTGCAGTCCATTCGTTCTAAAATACGTTACCCTTGCAACCTCCATCTTCGCACCACTTCTCCTGTTATTCTTCTCCCACCAACATTCCCTAAACAGCTTACTAATTCCAAAAAAATTTCCTCATATTTACACGCTCGAGTGTTCGTTATAATCTCCCCGTCTTCCTCCTGACAATGCAATTAGGCGAATTCCTTGCCAACCCCAGTGTTCACTTTACATCAATCTTTTATATCCTGTTTACCTCCTTTCTTTCCTTCCATTCCCACAACTGCACTCCACAAAATAAGGCACTCATCACTAGCGACTCGAGCAATTTCATTCTTCTGCCAACATCATCTGCGAACAACTTCTTCTCCAGCCCCGCACCTGTCTTATCACTACATTTGCCATTCTCACCCTCTTACATATCACCTACACTGCCCCATTCCTGCGATGCAGGAAGCCTTAATATACCTCTTTTCCTGAACATCATTACCTTGAACTTTTCTGTATTCAGCACTAGCCTATTCTTATCCAGGTATCTTCTCAACCTATTAATCATCTCCTTTAAGACCTTCTCGCTTTTTGCTAGCAGCACTATATCATCTGCATACTTGAGTGACTATATCCTAACCTCTCATACCCTAACTCCTACTGCCACTCCGGCCGCTAGCTTATTTTCCATATCCGCTATTAAAATCGCAAAAAGATTTGAGCTAAGCGGATACCCTTGCCTCAACCCCCTTTCCATCCATAAACACTCCGAAATTCCCTCCCCTCCTCTCACTCTATATTTCTACTCCTTCTCCTCCATCGCCTCCTACAACCTCCCTCTATCCACCGAAGGAAACGCGCCTTTGAGATCTACAAAAAATGCGTAAATCTTCCTGGAGCCTCCACCTATACCCTCTTGGCAACTTTGGATCTACTCTATCCCATTCCTTTCTATCTACCCACGTCTCTGCCGGTCCCAGAACATCAAATTCCTGAATATACTTCGAGAAATCCTCATCTTTCTTCTTTACCCTACGAACCTACCTTCGCCGCCCTCCCGTCACTCATCTCTGTCTTCTAGGTCTTTCGTTCAGCATTCTATGCAAATCCCTTTCCTTCCTTGCCAAATCTTGATTGATTAAAAACTTGTTATACTTTATCCTATTTTTGTTCGCATTGTCCCCAATTTTTCTTTTCAGCTCTGCGGTTCTACAACCATCACTTCGTTCTCCTTCTTCCCCTGTATCATATTCTTGACCCTCACCCAAATACCTTTCTTTTCGCCCTCCCCCCGTCACCTACTTCTATTTACAAACTGCCCTCCACCTTCTGAAGCTTTTTCTTCGCTCTTTCCTTCCACGCCCCAATCTCTTCTTCCATCTGCTTTCTCCCTCAGCTCTTTTACCTCTGATCGTGCTTCTCAACACTCCGAGAGCCTTCTTCTCCACCTGCCCATCCATTTATGTGGGGGGGGGGGGTGACCTACTTGTACGTATAATCCTTTTAAACGGACAATCTACCACACTTTTCTCCGGACTATCTTTCTTTCCAAGAGATCCTCTCCCTCACTTGCGCTAGACGCTCTCGCCTGCTCGCTTCCTTCGTTCCGCTTTTTCCCTCTACCCGGCGTGCCACTCGACATCGGGTCGTCGTGGCGTGTGGCAAATTTCCTTCCAGTCCAATTCACCAACACCACTACCAGTACTCTCGCTGACCACCTCCCGCTCCCCCACGTTGCCGCCTGCCATCGCAAAATTTCCCTTTATCCCACTTTATTCCACCCCTCACAGCCCCTGGACACACACCTTTCTCTTCTTTAACATCCCCCAACACTACGCGAATCACCCTTGTACCCTCGAAGGCCCAAACTCCTGACCACAAACTCCCCCGATCCCTTCCCAACCTAACCTCACTTTCCCTATTTAGCCAAATCCCACCGCATAGCCACTGTGAAAATTAAACGTTAACTCCTCAATTCATCCCTCATAACCCTACTCACATCCCTACTCACATCTTAAGCTTCCAACCTCACACTCCACTCACACCTTCCACAAAAACTACATAAAATATTCTTACCACCTGTCACCGAACACGTTCTCATCACCGCCACCAACATGCATGTCAAGCAAGGTTATGTAAAGAAGAATTATCTGATCATTTTTGCAAACAAATCGAAGTGTTTATTGATTCTAACTAAATGATTTTACTTCAGAGGCTTAAGACTAGAAATTAAAATTAATTACTTGAATCTAACATTAATTAAAATAACATTTGAGTGAAGAGATGCTATTGTTAAGCAGTAGTTGACATTCATTCCTAGATGCAGGAACATTAAATTTTTTCGTGTCCAAAATATCAACTTTATTCCAAAAAAGCAGCATTCGCGTGATATAATTCCGACGGGGCGATATCTGAAGAGTAGGGTGGGTGGGTTAGTATTTCCCATTTCACTCCTCCCAAGTAATTTTTGACCGGTTTCGCAACACGGCGTCCTGCGTTCTCATGCAGCAGAATCAACTTCTCGTGTTTTTCGTTCCACTCTGGCCATTGTTGTCGTTAATGATCCCCTGTGATGGGTTCGGACGGTTCTCAAGTTCATAATACACAAAAAAAAAATATCCTACCAAATACACAGAATAATCTTTGAACCGCGCATATTTCTTTTTGACACCATTAGACAGTATTTATCTAACATACTACATGATTGTGGTCGTTTAGGATTATCGTAGTGGATCGATTTTTCATCATCGGTAATGATTCGATGTAAAAACCTCTTCGTTTTCTATCGAACGATGCATTTCAGCATCAATTCCCGCAAATACTGATTGTTTGGAGTAAAGTTGACATTTTTGACACGGAAAAATCAAATGTTCCTTTATTTGGGAATGAATGTCAGCTTGAAAGCTCACACATGACCTTAAAAAATTGTGGATCATTGTTTCGCTAAACACGAAAATGGCTCCTATATCGACACCTCTTAGAAAAGGGCGGAAACTTATTCCCATACCTTATAGTTACACCGTTGCAAATGTCAGAGATCCTCTCCTAAAAATGGCCAGGAACCGCGTTATGATTGGCAAACGAGTGTTCCTTTACAAAGCCGCAGAGCAGACGGTGTAATTTCCACCTTAGCATTCCGTTACCGCATTTTATATGAAGAAGTTCTCAGCGATAGGTGCAGAGCGTGTCATGCACACACTTAGTAACTAGGACACATACTAACATATCTGAGTGTCCTATCCACGCGGGAACTACTTATCTTTACAGACATAATGCGGGCCTGAGAATGCTTTATTGCCAACTTTGTTGCTCTTACGGTGTTGGCAGCGACCCTGCCCTGCCGAACGTTCTGAGGGAAATAAAGTCAATTGCCGAAAACAAGAAGTACCAAATTTTCTGGAACTGACATCGTTCTCCATGACGTCAAGAAACGAACTATATTTGTGATCGAATTCTGGACTCTGGCCGAATACAACATCACTGCTAAGAAAAAGAATACAGAGGAGAGGCATCAAGACCTGAAAAGGGAGCTACAACGACTGTACCCAAAATATTCGCTTAAAGTAATAGTCCTTGTGATTGGTTCTCTGGGAGGTTCGAAGCATTACATTACATTTCCGCCTCTATCTCTCATACTACGAAATTATCCTGGACACCTCCACGGAGACAATAATCATCGCGAGTATAAGGTGACTCATCTATTTTATATGGACGACTTGAAGATCTATGCTTCTGACAGAAGAACAAAAACAGGCAAAAGGAAGATTATTTATTCATCTTCAAATAAATTTGTTTATATACACTCTCTACAATAACTACCGAGAAAGATTATAAGAAATAAAGAATAAACATTAAAATGATAAAATAGGTGTGCTTTATTCTGTACTGTCCAAATCAGAAGTTTCAAACGGGGGTACAATGTTTACGAAAAATCGTGTTTTGCAAATATTCTTATTGAACACGAGAGATAAAATACGTTTTTCAAGATTTTTGCCTTCAATTTTGAAAAGCCCCTTAGTTTAGTTTTGAAATCGGTCTTGAACTGATATCATAATTTTTTTGGTATCAGAAGGCCACAGGAAAATGTTGCACGTACAAATTGATTCGCCTAAAATAGATTTACAAATTTGGTGTTAACTACGTGCTTTTCAATAAAACTACCATAGTTTTCATTTTAATAAAAATTCTATTAACAATATTATTTAGATAAATCTTTGGAAAAACGTGCAGGGCTGGAATATTTCGATTTTGTCGACTTATTTAAACAAATTTAACTGTTTGAAGATAAATGAGGCTACACGACTGTTTCCGTATTCTCATTAATTCTTCACATAGTTTGAATGTTAGTCACATTCAGACTTTCGAACTTGAAGATAAAAACGTAAAAAATGGTTCCAATTGCAATGTAAAATGTTTTATATGAAGTTTTATAGTTTAAACATGTGTAATGTCATATCTACTAACTCCAAATTTTATCCAAATTATTCATTTAATGGATCGGTTCCAGAAATGTGGATAATTCAAAAAAATCCAAAGCAACGTTTCAATTCTAGCGTTACTGCTAAAATTTCGAAATTAAATAAATAAATAAAATAAATGTAATTATTTACTTGGTGATATTATTATTTTACTTGACAAGTTTGTCTGCTTTGTTGTCGAAAGGTCCTTATTAAAAGTAATAATAAATTAAAAATGTCTCAAATTTTGAATTTGAAGTTAAACTTTGAATTAAAATTTCATTAGAAATCTGTGATCTTCTTAAATTTAAGGTTTTTTACAACTATCAACTTCGCCAGGAAGGCCTAAATAAATATTTATACAAAAGTTGATTCATAAAATAATTCATTATATTTTATCAACGACATATTCATCTTTAACCTTTTATTAAATAATTATTGAACTCCTAATTGCATTTCAGAAAATGAATTTGTTTAATTCTTATTTGATTTACGCATGATATTTTTTTCATAATTTGAATGCACTATATTCTTTCATAAATGGAAATGAAGTTTTAAGCGTTATAAAATTCGCATCCCGCACAATGTTAGAACTAATATATTGAAACCAAAATGTACAGTACTTTGTGGTTTTTACATTCTCGTCCATAATGAGAAGGTATTAGTTTTTGTGAAAACCATCGGCATATAGTAATGGACCGCTGGCTACGGCTGTCAGGAAACTAGGAATAGGGAATAGAAAGAGAACAAATCGAGGAAGTCGACCTGTCCTTTCCTAAGGCTGATGATTGGTGATTAGTCAGTTGATCCTTTTCTAATGAAAGCAGAAGAAAAGTGGACACCTATTTATAGCGCATAAAAATGTGAACAATTTATCCTCATGACTTTTTTTTTGATAAAATAAAAATTACTAAAGTTATAGCATTTTCAAAATTACAAAAAAAACGAAAAGTAACATTTTAAGACAAGCAACGTGCGATATGAGAAAGTGAGGAGAAAAAATGTTGCTTTTTAAAAATTCTACAAGATTATCATAATTCCTTTTTGAATTGTCTTGAAAAATTGAAAATTCAAGTTTTTCGATCGGACAAAAAATAATAAAAGATCAATTCAATTTTGACAGATACGGTCAAATTATGCAAGATACGGAAAAAGATGAATAAAGAAAAATTGTTCTTGTTTTCTTCGTAAAAAAAACATTAGGAAAAAAACATTTTTGGATAAACGATAGATGCTATAAAAGATGAGACAAAATGTGCTACACCGAAAAAGGCCTACAAATTTGTCATAAGTGACTTTTTTGATATGACGCGTAGGTTTTGTTTTTGTCATAAAAAATTACATTAAAAATAAAAGCATTAAATTGTTGGGAAAGCGATACAAGGTATTTAAAAAATTAATACAAAATTTCTTCATCCAAATGGATCTACAAATTTGTTATGAATACATTCAAAACAGAACCAGGAGATTTTATTTTAATCCTAAAAAGCAAGATTAAAAATAAAAAAAAATTATTAAAAAAAGGCAAAAAAAGTCGTTTGTTTCAATTTCGATGCCTATTATGAAATTCAATTATATGAATTTATTGAAAAGATACATATTTCAGGGTAGCTTGTAATAAAATTTAATGCAAAATAAGAAACAAATATTAAAGTAATCATGATAAATACAATTGCACTTTATTTTGCAATATCTGAATAAGCAATCCTAAGCCGAGTTACATCATTATTATTATTACACCATTAAGCCGTTTCCCTTTCGGGGTAGGCGTGACTCACTCAGTAGGGAGGGGAGTAGTGTG
>JAAAKG020132682.1:0-14428 GCA_010014905.2 Druon quercuslanigerum
TAAAAGGAGTGTAGAAATATTATTGTGTGTGCTTGGGGGGGGGGGGGGAATACACGTGCGCTGTTATATAGTCCTAATTAATTAAATAAATGGTAGATTAAAACGGAAAGAATCAAAAGATTATTCCAATTATAGAAAACTTCTTAATTACAATTTTAACATTTTTTTGTGTGTACAGGACTCTTTTATTGAAAACTTATTGTTTTTATCAATGATTTATCCTTTTTCTTAAAAACTTATTTCTTGGTTGAAAGTAGAACTATTCTGTTGAAAATTTGCTTTTTCTTGGTTAAGAATGAATTTTTTAACTGAAAATGTAATTTTTGGTTCCAAATTGATGAGTTTTTATTGAAAAATCAGATTTTCCAGTTTGACTGAAAATTTATTTATTTTGTTGAAAATTCATTTTCTTTGGTAGAAAATAATCTTTTTGTTTAATATTTTAACTTCTGATTTAATTGTAAAACTCTTTTATTGAAAACTTATTGTTTTGTTAAAGATTTATTATTTTTGTTAAAAATTTATCTTTATGGGTAAAAAGTAATCTTCAGGTTTAAAATTTTAATATTTGGTTTGAATGTAGAAATATTTTATTAGAAACTTATGGTGTTTGTTAAATACTTATCATTTTTGTTGAAAAATCATTTCTGTGGTTGAAAATTAAACTGTTTTGTTGAAAATTCGTTGTTTCTTGGCTAAGAATTAATTTTTCAACTGAAAATATAATTATTTCATTTTTGATTCAAAATTTATTATTTTAACTGATAAATGATATTCACTAGCTAATAACTCAAGTACTTGACTGAAACTTGATGTATTTTATAAAAATTTTATCTTCTTTGGTAGAAAATAATCTTCTGGGTTAAAAAATTAACTTTTGATTAGAGCGTAGAATTTTTTTATTGTTTATTTTTTGTTTTCGTTAAAGATTTATAATTTTAGTTAAAAAATAATTTATTCGGTTAAAAATTTAACTTTTTTTTAAACATTTGTTGATTATTGGTTAAGAATGAATTTTTTAACTAAAAATTACATTATTACATTTTTTGTTCACAATTGATGATTTTAATTAAAAAATGATATTTACTAGGTGAAAATTCATCTTTTTGACTGAAAATTCATGTATTTTGTTGAAAATACATCTTCTTATTTAGGAATTTAATCTTCTTGGTTAAAAATTCATCGTTTTTGATAAACATGCAACTAGTTGAAATTTTGTTTTTTTTTGGCTTGAAAATTGGAAATTTGTGTAGAAAATTAAGCTATCTCTTTGAGAATTCGCCTTATTTGATTAGAAAATCAATCTTGATTGTTTGGAATTCTTTTTCTTTTTTGTTAAGAATTTAAGTAAATGGTCCAAGATTCATGTTTCTTTGAAAATTCTACTGTCTTCGAAAAACTCCTTTTTGTTTTCAAAATCGAAATATTGTGTTAAGAGATCAACTTTTTTGTTAAAAAGTTCGTTTCTTTGCTTTAAAGGTTAATCTATTTTGCTAAAGAACTGTTAGTTTAAACTAATTTTTTTACTTGAAAATTCGTCGTTTTGGGGATGCAAAAAATTTCGACGTATAATCTTAGGAATTTGAAGCGTTTCATGTAAAATCCAGTAAGGCAGTTATATTAATTTAATTTATAAGAATATATTGCTCTATTTTCGTAAAGATTTACCTATTTGTCCACTTTTGAGAGAATTTTGGTCTACGTCAATTTTCTATGGGAGGGGGGAAGAGATAGCCTCAATAAAACTGCATGGTTCACTTTGACAGCTCAGATATCGGGACTGATACATAATTTTTTTAAAGCATTAATTTTATAGTAAAAGTCAATAAAGGACAAAATCTCTTTAAAATTTCGTCTTCCTACAATGAATAGTTCTGTTTAATCCTCGCGCGAAGTAGAGGAACTACAAACCCCATCTATATGAGAAGGTCTTTTTAAGGACTCCATCTGATTGAATACGTCAGGCAGGACAGAGCCAATTTAATCGCCGGCTACCTGCTTGCTTTGCCTCTAATGAGGAATAAATTTCGAAACTTAAACATTTTTTTTTTGAAATTGTAATTTGGAATTATTATATCGCAATCTACGCTATTTCAACGATATGTTGATTGCCTGAATGAGTTGAAAATTAACATTGTTTTGCATGCCATTTGTAGGTTGATTTTAATGCAACTGAAATAGTTGTAAATGTCGCTATAATTCAAAAATTTTTTATCTCTTACGGAAATAAATCGACTGTTCCTACTTAAATTGCAATTAGTGATAATTGACGCAGATCTTAGTTTACGTAATAAATTGTATAAGAAAATTCCGAAACTTGCAAGTTTTAGTTACATATTTAAAAAGACTTTTCGAGTACACTAAAATGAAACAAATCAAAATAGCACTTTCATAATTCAGCGGGAAAAAAGTTTTAAAAGTCAGCAACAGCGACTGCCGATCCCGATAATAATATCTGCCGATAATTGGGGGTAGAGTAAGCAGGTACACGGCTTATCTCGGAATTTAAGTGGATTTAGTATGGTTGAACTCTCTATTGGTAAATGTTCAAAAAGGATGTACATTGAAGCAATAAAGTGAAAAAGAAAAAAATAGATTCTCTCTCTCTCTCTCTCTCTGTCTCTCTTTGGGAGGTTTATAAACATTTTTTCAACATTCTCGAAACAGAATCAGAAATAAAAATAAAAGCAGAGCAGAAAGCGCATAACGAACGCGGACTTAATTAAAGGTTTCCGAGTCAGCCACAAGCGGTAACAAATCTCCTTCCTAACCATCATCCCCACTCCTCTCCTTCGTCTCTCTTCCAGCCACTGTATAATTCCAGAGCCAAATAAGATTGACGTGTCCCCCGGTGCTTTTGTTTTTAATTAATTGAACGCTCCTGCGCCTACTGAGCCAGCGCCTCCCAAATTGGCAGGACAGCATTCTAATGCGACTCGCTCGAAGGCGCAAAAAAGCTTCGTTACCTCTCTCCCCGTGTATCCAGGGGCAAGGGTGGATGAAGGCCCCTACCGCGAAATCGGAAATAAATCGGCAACGCAGGACACGAAACCGAATCGTGCGGCGAAATCGGCGCACGTCGGCTAGGCTCGCCTCAATTAAGGAAATTTATTTCGTCGCTTCGTCGTCCAAAGCGACGGAAATGCAGTAGAGTTGGTCAGCGGGGGCGGCCTGAAGAGTTGGGGGTGGATGCAAGGAAGGCAGAACGAGCGGTAATTGACGGATCGGCTCGGTAACGATCTCGGCGCCGCGCATATATGGTAATTAGGCTGACGATCGCGATAATAAATTTCGGATCGAAGATACGTGTCACCTGGACTTTAAAAGGGTTGCGAACAATTCAGGAGTCTGAACAAGTACCCACCCTTAAATTTTCAATAAGTGGCTGTCCATAAAGTACTTTACCAATTTGAGGGGCAGGACCTAATAGCGACAGCAGTCTATTAGCAAAAAATTTCTACTCTTTGGAAAAGAATGTACCTTTATTAGTTGAAAATTAAATTCTCTTGATTAAAAAATCTTGTTTTTGTTTGAATTCAAAACTATTTGATTGAATGGTAAAGTCTTCGGTTGAAAATTTATTTTTTAAATGAAGATTGATACACTGTCAAAAATGTCTGTTGGAAACTTCCGTTACATGTATAGAAAGTTTATTTCCAGTAGCCAGTAACACTTCTGTATTAGATCTGGATATCATACCTGCTGAAGCGAAAAATTAAAAAAATGTAAATCATTTCTCAGTACACTTTTTACACGCAAAAAAAATTTCTGAAGCAGACAAAACTTTTGTTAATATATACTATACATACAACGCGCGTAATCATCGAATTCAAGGAATTTATTGAATTTGAGGAACTGGTGAAATACATAGATTTTATGAAGTTGACGGAATGAATGGAACATTCTAAATTCATGGGATTCATGGAATTCACGGAATTAACCAAATTCGATAGATCCAAAGAATTAATGATGTTCACGGAATGTTCGGAATTTAAGATATTCATGAAATTCACGTAATTCACTGATTTTTCAACAAATTCATGGAATTCATCGAATTTACGGAGTTCAATTAATTCAAGATATTCACGGAAGTAACCGAGTTCATGATATTTAGGGAATCCAAAGAATTTCAGAATTTATGGAATTCGCTGAATTAAGATTTTTCGTTGAATTTTGAGACTTCATGGAATTCATGGAATTCGCTGACTTTAACGTTTTCGCTGAATTTAGAGAATTCAAGGAATTCATGGAATGCACGAGGTACAAAGAGTTTACGGAATTTATGGATTTCGTGGACTTCATAGAATCAAAAGAATTCATGGTATTTACAGCATTTTTGGAATTCCAGACATGCATGAAATTCACGGTATTAATCAAATTCACGGAATTAATGGAATTCACCAAATTCATGGAACTTCCCAGGTTCCCGTAATTCCGTGAATTCAATGAATTTCATTAATTTCGTCAATTCCATATATTCTTCGAATTTCGCCAATTCCATCAATTTTGTGAATTCCGTGATTTCTGTGAATTCCTCGAAAGCTATGAATTCCTTAAATTCGTTGAATTCCATCAGTTCGGTAAATTCCATAACTTCCATGAAGTCACCGAATTCCGCGAATTCCTTAGGTTCTTTTAATTTCGTGAATTCCCTGAGTTCTTTGAATTCCATTAATTCCGCGAATTCTTCATATTCTTTGAATTCCTTGAATTTCATTAATTCTCCAAATTGCTGGTGCACAGTTTTTGTCTTACAAACGCTCTAATTTCTTATTTCCTTATCATGTTCACAATTTTACCTTAAGCTTGTATTGCAGAACTGTTGTAGAAGTGCTGTCTCTATGGTTAAAGGTTTAACTAGTTTGTTTAAAATTCTTTATTTTAGATTGAGAATTAATTTCTTTAAATGAGTATGTAAGTAGTCCCATTCTGGGAACTTTTAACGCCTATATATGATCTTCTACTACCGATTTATCAAGATTACAAAAAATTGTTTATTTTTTTATATGAGAAAAACTTTTTCTTTACTCGAAATACAACAATAATATACCCAGTTTACTTCTATTTGAAGTGATAAAAAGTTTTAAAAAAAATTTCATATTTCAGACTTTAAACATGTTTCTATTCCCAAATTTTCAAGAAACTTCCTTTTTTTCCAATTGATTCGCTGAAAGTAAAAATACATTGTTAAAAATTAGTTTTCTTCAGGGTTCATATCTCTCAGTAAAAATGTATCTTTTTTAGTTCCAAATACAACTTTTTGGTCAAAAATGTACTTTTTCAGTTTATAATTATTCATATAAAATTAAAATCTCGTTGGTTAAAAACCACAACTACTGGATTGAATCTTGAACTTCTTTGTTGAAAATTCATTTTGTTTATGGATATTCCTCTTTTTAGTTGAAAATTCATCTTTTTGGCTGAAAATTTAACTATTTTATTGAAAATTCGGAATTTTTTCGGTTCATAATTAATTTACTTACATGATATGTAACTATTCCTATTTGGGAACCTTTTATGACCATTTATGACCTAGTATTACCGATTTATAAGGCTGCAAAAAAGGTTTATTCTATTTATATTCGAAGAAATTTTTTGACATTCGACATACAACGATACCATACCTAGTTTTTGATATTTTAAATGTTAACTTTACAAGTTTAAAACTAACTGTTATATATCAGACTTTATAGACTTTTTTCTGTTTCTAAATGTTCACCTTTTTGAAAATTCTTTTTTTTCCGTTTTTCAAGCAACTTCCATTTTTTCTTACTGAAGTAATATAAGCCTATAACAAAATAAAAAAAATTAGGTTTTAAGTTTTTTTTCATGCATTATTATATTTCAAGTTCGGAATTCATATTTTTTGTTCTGTTTGAGAATTCATGTATTTGGTTGAAATTTTTTTTTTTAGAAATTAAATTTTAACTATTTAATTTTTCGTGGAAAGCTCATTTTTGTTGTTGAAAATTCAAAAATTTTCAAGTTCTTTCAAGAAACTTTGCACTTTTTATTAATTTTTCGCTTAAATACGAACTAAATTAATAGAAACAATAAAGAAAATTCAACTTAAAAAAAAACAAACTATTATTATATTTTTGTGTCGGTATTTATTTCGTTTGGTTAAAACTCCACCATTTGGTTACAATTTTAATTATCTTTTTGAAAATGCAACTATTTTTTTGAAAATCTATCTGTTATGTTCATATTAAACTACTTGTTGAAAATAAGTCCTTTATTTTTTTGTAATATTCAATTGTTTAGTAAAAAATTAACTTTTTAGTTACAAACTTAACTTTTTGTTTTAAAATTCGCTTCTTCGATTGATAATTATTTTGTTTAATGTTCTATTTTGAAACTCAACTACTTGTTTGAAAAATTGATGCATTTTGTTAAAAATATATATTTGTTTTGAATCAATGTTTATTGGTGGAGGATTGAACTATTTTGGCGGTAATTCGACCTTTTACTTTAAAATGAAATATTATTTATTTAAATTAAAATATTTTTTCAGTTGAAATATAAGTTATTACATGCATGTTGAAAATTCATATTTTCTGTTTGAAACTTGAGCTTTTTTGAAGAAAGTTAATATTTAGGGCTTGCAAATTTAATAATTGGGTAGAAAATTAAAGTATTTTCTTAAGAATTATTTTTTTGGTTGAAAATTCATATTTCTAGTTAAAAAATCTACTATTTAATTTCAATTTAAACTATTTTTACAGATATTTACCTATTTAGTTGAAAATGAACTTTGCTGAAAAATCAACTTTCTTCAAAAAACTTGTCTTCAGGGCATAAAAATACAACTTTTTTGGTTGGATTTTAATTTTCTTTTCGTTTGAGAATTCGATTATTGAACGTTTTCGATAAATCATCTTTCTTGATTGAAAATAATCTTTTTTCTTGAAAATTTGGTCTTCGAAGAAAGTGGCCTTTTTGCCTTTAAAATTGAACTATTTGGTCAAAAGTTGAACTATTAGGATGAAAATTATTTTATTTTGCATAAAAGTTGAACTATTTGGTTGGCGATGCCACTGTCTTCTTAAAACTTAATTTTCTCTAATTTAAAATTCGTCTTTCTGGATTGAAAATTGAAAAATTATGTAGAAAATCTTATTTAGTTGGTAATTCAAAAGAATTATTGTCCACGGAAACCCCTATTTTTGGGTAAGAATTCTCCTATTTCTCTTATTTTTAAAGAATTTTGGGCTATATTACATTTCAGGTGGGAGGGATAAATTTACGGTCGTTAACGAGGGGGTGCTGAAGGTCAAAAATTGCCAAAAGTTCGTAACATAGTTTATGGGCGGCTTCTAAATAAATTTTAAAAGTAGGGGAAAGTTGTCAAGGTATTATAGTTTTGACTTGAAACCATAGGTTTTGTAGAATACATAATTTTTTTACTTTAATATCGTAAAAAGTAAGGTTAAACGATTACAAATCTCTTGAACCAGATATAAGTTCATTCAACTGAAAGAAAAAAAAGGGCAATTAAAAAAAATAGGTAGTCAAGGTTGGCACACGTAGTCAAGGTCGGACCACCCCCAAAAATTAATATAAACGCTTTTATGAATAAGGGCAATACCTTTATTTATTTTGCGATTAATTTTTCACAGTTTCACATAGAAATAAAGTAAAAAAATCATCAATGATCTATTTCGACTCACATTTTCCAAATTGAGATTTCCCTTTTCGCTTTTCCGCTTATATCTTAAATTCCTGATATAAATTAAAAATTTAATTTAATTTAATTCTAGCTTTAATTTCGGGTTAGTATGGAGTTATACGGTTTTATTTTTATAATTATATTACAATTTATTCGCCACAAAACGGAGCAATCCGTATAATACGTTGTAAATTATGAAGTACATAATATAAAAAAATGTTTACCTTGGGGGTTCCATGCTTTGGTTACATATTATTCGACTTTTTCAGAGAACAATTACAAATTTTTTGTACGGTTGAAAACGTGACTACAGCACCACACTTTTGACAAACGAGCTTTTGAGATGGACGGACTCATAAAAAAGTTTGGTACTACAAATATTAAGATTATCATATTCTTACAAGAATATTCTTAGTAAATTATTATTATTATTTTATTATTATTTATTATTAGTATTATTATTTTAAGATCTTCTAATCAAAGTGAGAAGATATTCTTATTATGAGAATATGAGTAGGGAAACAAGAAATGCGCAAAGAATAATGCGCATGATTTCGCGCGGTTACACCGAGACATAACCCCGCTATTGTATTGATTCGCGATCTCGTGACGGAGTTTGGATCAAGTTTATCCGAGTTCAATCCGGCCGAGTTCTATGAAAATAAAAGAAATGAAAACGTGGCTAGAAGATCACCAACTTGGGGATCTTGTCCACTTATTTGAACGTAAGTGTTGCAAATGATTCCTTCCAAATTTATTTTGTGCTCTGTTTTTTTCTCTGTTTTTTCTTGCTTGCTTTCAGAATTTAATCTCTTTATACAAAAATTGTTAAGCCAGTGGGCACACGAAATTTAAAATGTTTTGAAAACGTTCCAAAAACATTTCAGGAAAGATTTCTGTGTCACAAGTTCCAAAAGGTTCGTAAAACGTGTAAAATCTTGTGCCTACATTAAGAATATATTGTTGGCGCCTGAGTTGGAAACATTCTTAAACTTAGTGAGGAATTTCCTAAATTAAACAAGAATATATATTCTTAAGGTAAGAGGGCCTACACCTTACATTAAGAATATATTCTTGGCGCCTATTTAAGTTGCAAATATTCTTAAAATTAGTGGGATATTCTTGAAATAAGATTATTGTTTTTTCGGTGAGTAATTGACCATCGCCCCGCTCATAGGTTTCGCTAGATAAATACGAAAAAAACCGATGGTCTAACCTTGACTAGGGTCAAACCTTGGTAACCTTTTCCTACTGTAAATAAAAATTAAAATACGTAAAAATCGTACGTTAAAATAACTCGATATTGCAGGCCATCAGAAAAAAGCATTTTTTTATTTGATATTCTCGGGCGAGAAGGGTGGCCCACTACTGGTGCAATTGGCCTTTACCAGCATTTCCCTATTTTACTATAGAAAAAATAACATTTTCTTGATAGAAATTTTTCTAGAAAATTCCCTGTTCAACGTGGCAAACATTTTCATTCAAATAGAAATGCACATTAGTTTTAATTTAGAGAAGATTTAAAGCTTCTCAATCTTGAAGATCCTGAGTGATAAGGTATCTCCTGCGAGTAGGAAAAAACGAAAGTTATTCACAGAACACTGCAATGGTCCATTAGCCGGGCAGTGAATCCAATTTCAGATCCCGAGATCCCAGAGCCACTATCACTGTCCGATAATATCTTGTTGCCCTTATGGCTGATCCCTTAAAAGCATCGTTGCATTATTTCCGCGAGGTATTTAAGCACAGATGCGGTTAGCCGGATGACCTTTTTTCCTGAATGGAAATCATGAGTTGTTTGTAGAAAAGAGCCGTTAATGGAAAAGGAAAAGACTAGCCTAATCTTTGATTAAAAGCTCCTAAACCTGAGACTCCTAATAATAAATTAATAATCGGGAATCAAATGTCTTCCAACCCTGCCCTACTTTGACACACTTCACGCTAATATTTGTAAGGGCAAAGATTTTAAAATCGAGGATATTTTAATGCGACTTTTGCCCCTACTTTAGCGCTCTTATGGGCACAAATTTTTAAATCTTTCATTTGGGGCGTCAAAATAGAGGCTTAGTTTTTGCTCCTAATTTAACGCTCCACATTTTACCTTCCTGTAAAAATAAAATTATTTGACAAAACATTAACAAAAGTAGAGCAAGATGAAGATAAAACGACATTCGCGTAATGTTTCAAAATATTTTGCTTAATCATTCAATAACAATTTCTTACTAAATGTTAAAAAAAAAATTTATTGTATGAAGAAGCATATATGAAATTTCTTGTTTTTTCATTCGTTAACAAATCTGATGTTTTATGCAACTCAAAATGGAAATTTATATTTTTTGTTAAACGAAGATGCAAAATATTATGAAATATCTATAAAATTCCATAATGTACTCATTTCACTCAACTTTTGTCAATCTGTCGTCAAATAATATTATTTTCGTGCACTTTTAAATTTGGTTTGCTGATTACTTATTATTCCATTTCTCCTTATATTTTTATTTATTTTTCAACATAGAATGAAATTTCATTAGACAGACTCAGTAATTATTGATATCAAAAATATATTTAACTATTATAAACCAAAGAAAGTTTTGTTTTAAAAATTAATGAAATGCTATAATAAAGAAATACCTAATATGAAATAAATAACGAATTATGTATTATAGAACAGCATAAGTTTGCAGGGTAGACACCAACCCGGGAGAAAGTCGGGAGACACTTGCTCTAAGATAAATCCGGGATAAAGTCGAAAGGGAAACTTTACACCCGGAGATTTCCCGTATTTCATAATTCGTTTGTTTTGTGATTTTTTTAAAGTTCCAAATTAGAAAGCATATAATTTTTAAGGTATTTAGAATAATTAAAATTTAAAGGTTTCCAATGTCTCTCGGTTTAAATGTAACTTGATACTACTTTATATGATACTTATTAATACTAAATTTATCATCTTTAAAATTTCTATACTTTTAATTTAAAATTATGGCTTTAAATGCGCTATCCTGAAAAACAATTTAATCTGAGGCCTTGAAACTAAAGTTTCTTCTTAAATTAATTTTTATATTAATCATCGGAGGTTTTCAATTAAAAACTTCACAATATTGTAGTTTTAAATGTAAGTAATTATTAAAAATAAAAATACTATACATAATAAAAGCCTTAATACTTAGTTTTGAATTTGATAATATTACATGTAAATATAAAGTAATTTCAAACTGCAAAGCTTAAATCTGTACAATTTCAAAAAATGGAATCATATTACAGCAATCTAGTTATTTATTATTCATTTTAATTTTCAATGTTATATCTTAAAATTTCCTAATTTTTAATTAAGGATTTAAACTAATAAATCATTTGAAATTGAAAAATACTTTATTGGAGAATTTTAAGAATGAATATCAGTTCTAAAGGAAGATTTGACATTAAAAAAATAAATTTTAGGTTCAAAATAACAAAAAGACAAAAATGAAACTATTTAACTGAAATTGATGAAGCAATAAATTCATAAATCCAGTAAATTTAAATAGTTAAAATAATTTTAGAATTCTGAATTTACATCTCAAATGCTCGATTTTAAACTTCTGCCTTTCCTAGGTTTTATTTTGCAACTAAAATTGAATTGGTTGAATTTGAGACACTTTAATTAGCAATTTAAAAATTATTAGTTTTCAAATGATTTGATTTTACTACAAATAATTAAAATTTAAAAGGGTTCGGTTATCAAAAAGTTTTAATATCACAATTGTGATGAATATAAATTTTGTCAGTTTAAAGTGAAGTTCGCATTCGCTTCAGTGTCTAGATTCTGGCGTAGAATTTTTGTTCATTTTTGATGTTTCTCTCTTAAAATTTTTTTTCTAATTTGAAGGTTTGTTTAGTATAATTCAAATCATTCTTTAATTTTATAAAAATTTGCCTAATTAGCTTTGTTCGTTGCTTTAGCATTTACAGATTCAATTCAGTTTTCAATAAGAAATTGTCAAATCTTGATCGCTTTGAATGTATAATTATTCAAATTCAAAAGTTTTCAATTTTTAATTATTTCATTTTAAACGGTTTTAAGTATAAATAATACAATTAAAATTCCTTTGAATTTTCAATGATCTAATCTTAAAATATTCGATTTTTAAGGTTTTGACATTGCCCTATTTTCTAAATTTAAAAATCATAAATGATGAGAAAGTAAAAAGTTGAAATATTGATGTACAAGATTAATGTTTTACCAAAAAGATAATTTTCAACCAAAGAGCTAAATCTTAAACCAATAAAGATATATTTGTAAGAAATAGTTGAATTTTCAGCACAGAAGATTAATTTTTTCTCGAGGAATTTACATTTTCTACAAAAAACTAAGAATTTTTAAAGCCAAAAAATTAATTTTCTACGAACAACATTAATCTTCTACCACCAAAGGTAATAGATTTTCAACCACATACTTTTTTTCACTAAAAAAGATCCATTTTTAACAACAATATTAATATATCAATTTTGAAGTCACCAAATTATTTTTAAAAAAATTAATAAAATAATTAAATTTCTTAACTACAGAGATGGGTTTTAAATGAACGTGGTTGTTTTTTAATTAGAAAAGTGAATCTTTAACAAAGTAGTTCAACTTTCAACCAAATACTTGAATTTTTGATTAAAAAATAAGACGAATTTTGATAGAAAAATGTAGTACTTCATATTTTAGCAATATGAAATTTCAATTAAAAATAAAAAAAGTTAAATTGAACCAACGAATACGAATTTGAAATAAAATGTTAAAAATTTCAACCTAGAAAGAATTTTCAGTTAATGAAGCAAAAAAAACTTTTTAATAAAATTTTTGAATCTTCAAACAAAAAAGACGAGTTTTGTATAAAAAAGTTGTATTTTCAATTTGAAAATATCATTTTTCAATAGAATTTTCTATTTTGCTAACCCGATAATATGAATTTTCAATTTTTAAAAATCAATCTAACTGAAGTTAGAAACCTTCCACAAGGAAATTGAATATTTAACTTAGTAATTCAACTCTCAAACCAAGTAATGGAATATGTGAACAAAAAGATGATGAAATTTTTGACAAAGAAGATCAATTTTGAACAAAAATAATGAATCTGAAACTGAAACAATGGAATTTTTAGTTAAAAAACAAATTACAAGCAAAAAGGGTATTTTAAAACCAAGATATAAATTTTCTACGAACAACTTTAATTTTCTACCTGCAAGGATAAATTTTTTAAAACAAGACATATATTTTTAACAAAATACTGAAGGTTTAGACTAAAAAAGGTCCATTCTAAAACAAAATTGAACTTAAATTTTCAATTCCAAAAATTAATTAAAAAAATATTTGCAACAAAATAATTGAATTTGTTAAACAAAAAATGTATTTGTGACCAAGATTATTGACTTTCAATTAGATAAAAGGATATTTAAAAAAAGTTTACCTTTGAAGCAAATACTTCAATTTTTAATAAAAAAATATAAATTTCAAAAGAAAAATTTATTAGCTGATAATTTAAAAAAAAAGAAAGACCCCTGATAGGGCTATAATTTTTCGGTCTTTAAGGTTTAAAATGGTGCTAAGTAAGTAGAATAATTAATTTAGTTATTATACACGTACACTAATTGATTTTATCTATGGACAAAAAAAAATCAAAAATATTATACACGTTCTTGTTTATGACGTATTTTCCACCCCCTCATAGGGGTAGTTTTTAGATTTTCAAGAGTCGGAGCGTCACTGTGTAAGTATAATTGAGCACCTCGACTCCATAACGGGACATAACTCGGTAAAGTTGGAGGGAGGTTGGCCACTGCCAACTAAAAATCGAAATTTGAAAATTTGATTTTTGAAGAATGCATTCTTATATGAAATTAGATGGAGCATCTTTTTCCTCTAGCAAAAAAGTTTAATCTATTATAGTTTTCGAGATAACCATGATACTGATGTTTTTTTCTGAAGGCGATTTGTAATTAATTTTTGGTCTCTCGCTCGTTGACACATCTACAGTTTCTAGAGTTTTTTAATGAAATTTACAGACAATACTCTCCAAAGTATCCTTAGAACGATGATATAAACAAAAAGTGCATATCATTATTTATAACAAAATAAAAAATTGTTTTCTAGGTCATTCTGAATTAATTGTCCTCATAATCTTCGATCGCTTCGTTTATCGAGCGAAGTTTGAGCAAATATGTACTTTCTGTGGAGAAGTTGTTCAGAAAACTATGAGGTAGTTTTCTGTAAAAATCTTTTTTTTAATAACTGAATAGGTAAATAATTGCGAATGTAAAACTTGGAGCGCGCGATTCGTAACAATCCATGTCTATTAGACGGACGGAACCACTCGCAGTACAGCTAGCGAAAGAATAAAAATATAAACAAAGGAATGCCGGAAGTTATATTAGATGACCATCAAATGTCGTTTTAGCTCTTCTAGCATCATAATAGTTGCAGTTTCTGTAGAATTAAATAGATCATTGTGTTTTTTGATACCACAATATTTACATCGTTCCGCGAGTTAAATAATATTTCTTGAAATTCATAGTGGAAGGAATTCTCTCTTTTTTTCGAAATGGAAAAAGAATCACGGGGTACTCTTCATGCTAGGAAATACACTAGATGTGAAGATAACTGGTCGAAAAATGTTAGGAAAAAATGCGGAAATAACGTAAGTTCAATGTGTTAACAATTCTTTCTTGGTTTCTGCAAATGTATTGTATGGAAATTATATTAAATTTTTTTATAATTCATGGGTAGAAAAGTAGACA
>JAAAKG020132683.1:0-14428 GCA_010014905.2 Druon quercuslanigerum
AAATAAATTTAACTTTATTCATAGAAAGGCGCTTTAATTTTTTTGTGCTAGAAAGAAATCCTGAAGTATTTTATTGGAAAAACTTGATATTAAAAACTGCAATAACATTTTTTATTTGTAAAAATAATCGTTTAGAACATCGGTGCACGTGCGCAAGCATACTTCGGTATACCGACGCACGTAAAAATTATTTTCCTCTAGAAAAAACGTAATTTGACTTTATAATTTATAATATTTAAAATACTTATAATATTTTTTTCTATTAAAAATGCTAACAACTGCTAAAAGAGATGGTTTAGTCCCAAAAGCCACTTATCGCTTTTTTCGTAAATAAAAAATAAAAATCACTCCTTTTAACCTCAAGCATCCTAAAAGGGAAACCTGAGCCTCCCCTCCGGTAAATATTTAGCCATATGAAAATTTTTTTCCACCATAAACCTATAATATCACAGCACTATGACCCAGTTTCACTTAGATCGAAAATCTTTCACTATTTCTAAACATAGTAATAGCTGGATAGAAATTTTAAACCTGCAATTTTTTTTAATAAATTTTGCCTCAATTTCTTTTTTAAAATTTGTTAACAATTAGCTAAGAATATTTTCCTTTAATTGTATAAATAAATAAATCCTTGATTGCAAAATTTGTAAATTTATTGATATTTACTACAAAATATCTACAATCGTTCAGAAAATTAATAATTTTTTTTGTCACAAACGCCGATAAAAGCTACTTTTAAAAATGCGGTAATACTTAACTCTAGAATGCATAACGAAATTATATTTTATTATTGGAAAGCTTCAACACTATTGTTCAACTAATTGTTACTGTTAATTATATATTATTCTTAAAAGATTTATATTAAAAAATATTTACCGTAAAAAAGTACACGTTCATTGTTTTTAGCGGTTTATAAAGTTTATAATGTAAAAAAGCACAACAAGTTTCAAGACGAGCAAGAGTATCGTAAATTACATTTTAACGATCTCATAAAAGAAACATGAATTGTACTGAGATTTTCAGCTTCTTTCTTCGAGAAAGCATTTACACCAGACAAATGATCTCCTTTTGAAGCAAAAAGCTTTCGGCTTTTTTATATTTTTTTCATCAGTCTTCGTGGTTAATCGATGTTGGTGGCACTGCCTTGTCGAAGGCGACAAGGACCCTTCGTGAGATCATAAATCATTGTCGAGAAGAGAGAAACTTTCAGCCAGTTAATGTAAACTGCAGTAAGTCAATACTAAATTATCTTGAAGAGTCATCTTTTATTAAAAGAAACTTGGGGATTACACTTTCCCTCTAAGAAAGTTTTATTCCAAAGGTGACTTTCGCAGTTATTCTATTAACAATGCATACATTTTTGAATAGCATATTTATATTTTACAACTAACTTCTAACTGGAAAGGGGCTGTGCATTTTTTTATAGCGCAAGTTTTGGAAACCCCCCTATACCCATATCTACATAGTAGTTCAACTTTTAAACAAAAAGATTAACTTACAATTTAAAATGAAAATTTCTGAATAATAGTATATTTTGTATCAAGGATTTAAAGACGGCTTCCTTGACACACACGATACTTTTTGTCAAACCCTCCCCAAAACCAAGTATGTGAAGCAGATAGAAAATGTTTGTTTTTCTTGACAATTTTAAATTATAAGCCGAAGGAAGAAATAGCGTACTTTGCAGAAGGGAGTGTTGCAGTGTATGTGTAAAGAGCGTAAAGTTTTATGTATCAGTCGTAAAGTTTCATGTAGCGGGCGTAAAGCTTCATGTAGCGGGCGGAAAGTTTCAAGTCAGCCCGGCGGTGGAGTGCGCATGCGCGAGTATTACTGGGCTGCAAGCTGACACATTACGTCTGCTTCAGGTTCATGCAAAAGCGCGTTTTCAATGGTGGTCGGAAAAAAATTCTTTATAAAACGATGACTTCTCAAAAAATTATATAAATTGTCAACCAAATAGTTACGTTTTTAAACAATTAAATTTTTAGCCAAGTGCTTAAATTTACAGTTTAAATAATTAGTTTGTAAAGAAACGAATTTTAATCAAAGCAGATTAATTTTCAACCAGAGGAATACATTTTTAACTAAAATAATTAATCTTCAACCGAAGAAAGGAATTATAAGAAAAGAGTTCAACTTTTGAAAAAGGAGTCGAGTTTTCATCCTAAGAAGACGAGTTTTTAACTAAAATTTAAATCATTGACATTTCAATCAAAAATATTTTTATTTTGATTTAAAACCAGTTGAACTTAACTAGAAATATCAACATTTCAACAAAATACAAAATACAAAAACTTTCAAACAAATAATTGCATCTTTAAAGTGAAAAAGATAAATTTTTAAGCAAGTATAAATAGTTAAATTTTAATTAATAAAGATAGTTTAAATAAAAATTGCTAGATTTTTAATTATTCAACCAGACAGTTGACTGTTAAACAACAAAAATATTCCACAAAAAAGACTAATTTTTAACCAAGAATTGAATAGTTATACAAGGTGGGCCATTTTAATCTATCCACCCCAAAATCTCCGGAAATAAGCGGTATACAAAAAAATTGACCAGACAAAAGTAGCTCAGGACAATGGGGTCCATTTTTCTGCAAAATCTGTTTTGACTTTAATATAAATTTTCAAGGTTATTTGAAGGTCACATTGATTTTTTAAAATGGGAATCCCTATTTTTGACATTAGATTCTGAAAGAGCGGGAAATTTTACGCCCGAAATGTTAGTTTAAAGTCAGTTTTCACGAGGTCAAATAAAGGTTAAATCGAGGTAAAATTTTAACAATCTACAGATATGTCTACAAATCAGAACAGAACATGATTTTTTTGTTTTATTCTTTTAACACGTTTGGGCAACACAAAGCGGGGGTGGATTTGGGACCAACGACCTTGATCACCTTGACCTTGAGGCCAACTTGGAAGGTCATTAGTAGGTCAAAGTGTGAAATTTGTTGGTTTGGAGCTTGTCAGTTGAAGGGTTTAGTTTCGGGTGTATTAGTTGAAGAAAACAACCACTTTGACCTTCTAATGACCTTCCAAGTTGGCCTCAAGGTCAAGGTGATCAAGGTCGTTGGTCCCAAATCCACTCCCGCTTTGTGTTGGCCAAACGTGTTAAAAGAATAAAACAAAAAAATCATGTTCTGTTCTGATTTGCAGAGATGTCTGTAGATTGTTAAAATTTTACCTCGATTTAACCTTTATTTGACCTCGTGATAATTGACTTTAAACTAACATTTCGGACGTAAAATTTCCCGCTCTTTCAGAATCTAATGTCAAAAATAGGGGTTCCCATGTAGAAAAATCAATTTGACCTTCAAATAACCTTCAAAAGTGATCTCAAGGTCAAAACCGATTTTGAATAAAGATATCCCTGAGCAACTGTTGTCTAAATAATTTTTTGTATGCCGGTAGATAGATTAAAATGGCCCACCCTGTATAATGAGTTAAAAAATTCGTCGAAGTAGGCGCCAGGAGCCCACGAAAAAGGATTTCGTAGCCTATTGAGACATTAATTAAGTATAAATGGAATCTTGGCTAAATTTTAAAAAGGATTCTAATGAGAAACAATAAAAAAAAGATCTAAAATTTACATAAAATTAAACTAGATTAAAACTATAAATCAAGTTTCAAGAAAATATTGAAATATTCCACCAAAGAAATGGATTTTTAACTAAAATGATGAATCTACAACTAAACAAAATAGGCATTTAGCAAATTAGTTTAACTTTCGACCAAATAATACAAATTTTTATCGAATTATTAAATTTTCTACCAAATTGTAGATTTTCCAAGTCGAAATGACGAGTTTGTTTACGAAACAGTTAAATTTCGAAACAAGGAATTACATTTATAGTTAAGAAAAGAAATTCATTGTTATCATAGTAGTTCAATTTTCAACAAAAGAAATGAATTCTCAAATAAATTATGAATCTTCACAAAAAGACCAATTTATAAGAAAGCAGTTTAACTTTCGACAAAAGAACGAAAAACTTAATTTCTACCAAGAAAGAAGAAGTTTTAAGACAATAGTTAAATTTTCAAAAATAATGAATGAATTTTTATATAAAATTATGAGAGTCTAAAACTATTTTTTTCTTATTATTTTTTTAGTTTCTTCTACAGCCGTCGTATTTCCCCTGTTTTGAGGGCTAGCTCTTTTCTACGATTTTTCGAGGTTGAAGATAATATTTTTTCTATGTAATTTATTTTTTGCACTCACACATAATTTTTTTAAATAACAAGCGTAATTGGTTTTCTTACCCTATTATGTTTTTATGCTTTGCGTTTTATTTTCGGCGCTAATCAAATAAAAATGGCAGAAACAATATTAGGATTAAAGAGTGGGGGTGTTATAAAAATAGCGTGATCTAGTTTTAAAATGATTTGAGATGATTGTGCTAGTTCACTACAGGAAAAACTTTATAGTACGTCAATGTTAAAATTTTTATGAAATTTTTAATGAAAAGTGCACAAGCGCTTTTCCGCACTTTCTTCTAGTTTGTAGAGTATTTTTTCTTTCTATCCAATATCGATTACATGGAAAAATCTTGGTATACAATAAGCTTACCTCAGAAAACTCTTCGAGTGTAACTACGTGCATCACAATGGACTTGCCTCTCATATTATAACTTTTCCGCACTATTTGTTGAAATTGCATTCATTCAATAAAATAACTTTGATGGAAACTTGAGAATAAAATCATAAAATGTGTTTTGTTACAATAGTAAATTCCTTTTAAAGGAAAAGAGTCTAAGAGGGCTGCTTTCTGTCTTGGAATGAAAAAAAATTCTGGAAATAAATATTTAAAAATGTTTGAACAAAATTTTTGAACTTTTTACATTGTAAAAATTACAGAAATTTGAAGAATGTATCAGGAGGAAAAAAAATAATAATTGGCGAGATTTTCTCTTTTTTTATTTTTATTAATAATAGTAATCTCGTAGAAGTTTGTATTTTTGATCTTTTAATATATACTTAAAATTTATGCTAGATTTTCTGTAATTTTAGCAATTTATTTATTAATTATTATGTATTATAGAAAATACTCGGCTACTGTTTCAGAAATTGAGGATGTTTTTTGAATATATAGTACAATATTTTACTAAACATACTGACCTAACCAAAAATGGACCTACTTTGTATTTATATTTTTGGAAAAGATAGTATGAGATTTTGCCTAATATGCTACCTTAGCCAAAATCATAGCCTCCATTTCGTATTTTTTTGTGTGGAAAAGACAGTACAATATTGTACTAAATATACTATCCTAGCTAAAGACATAATTCCGAAGTGTGCTATATTACCCTATGCGCAACATTACCCTTTGTGCCACGTCACCCCATGCGCAATTTTACATTATGACACATATTGTACCATGTGCAATATTGTATCATATGCAACATTATCCAATATCATATTTGGGCATTAATTGTCCTATAATAATTTAAATATACTATTCTAACTGAAAACAGACCCAATGAGCCACAGTACCCCAAGTATCATAATGCCGCATGTGACACATTATCCCAAGTGCCATAATGCCACATGTGACACATTATCCCATACAACATAATACAATGTATAATTTTTTTGTACAAGTCGTTTCAACAGTGACAGCTCTAGGTCGACTGAATTACTGAAAAAAGATTTTTTCAATAAAAAATGCTACATTTTGAAAAATAATCGATAAATCAATACTTACATACATTTTTTGTGTGTGATTTTTTTATGGATTCTAAAAGGTTTGATGCAAATCGGTACAATTCAATAACAGCTAAAAGGTTTTAAAATCACATTTATATTTCAGACTTTTCACTCTTTTCCCTATTCCTCTTTTCCCTTTTTTTTAAACAATTCTTCTTTTCTCCCTAATTTCAAGAAACTTCCCCTTTTTCCCAAATTCTCGTTTTATCGCTTAAATGAGAAGTGAATTACTAGAACCCAACAAGAAAATCCAACTATTTTTAATTGCAAAGTCTTCATTTATATTTTTTGTTCAGAAATCATCTAGCTTGGTTAAAAATTCTAGTATTTAGTTAAAAATTTAATTATTTTTTTTGAAAATGTAACTATTTTGTTAAAAAGTCTTCTTTTTGGGATAAAAATTTAATTACTATGTTGAGAGTTAAACTAATTAGTTAAAAATTAATTTTTTTGGTTGACAATTCATCTCTTTGGTAGAAGTTTGATTATTTCATTTTTTTTAAATTAATCTTTTTGATTTAAAAATGCAAGAATTAAAAAAATGTCATACATTTCGTTAAAATTTCGTCTTTTTTATAAAAAAATTAATATTCTACTTTATAACTTAATTTTTTTATTTAAAAATTTAACTTTTTTGAGAAATTCTTATTTTTAGATAAAAAATGTAACTATTTGGTGGAGAATTAAAGTATGTTATTAAAAACTAAGTATGTTTTAAGATTCACATACGGCTTAAAATTATTTTTTTCTGGGTACAGGATTAAGCTTTTTATCTTAAAATTTAATTATTTTATTTCTGGTTCGTAATTTATTCTTTATAAGTTGAAAATTCAACTATTTGGTTAAAAATGGTTTTATGTTTGTTTGTTAAGTATTAATTTTCTTAACTGAAAATTTTGACGATTCCATTTTTGGATCAATAACTATTTTTTAGTTAAAAATTCAACTACCTGGTTAATAATTAATGTTTCTTGATTGAAAAATCATCTACTGAATTAAATGGTAAACTATTTTTCTAAAAATTCGTTATTTTTTATTCAATTTAACTAGTTGAAAATTCATATTTTTATAGAAAATTCATCGTTTATGGTAGAAAGTTCATCTTTCCTGGTTGAAATTTGTGTTTTTGGTTTAAAATTTCATCTCTTATGATAGAAATGTGATATTTTGCTAAAAATGAACTCAAAAAAATTAAAATTTAACAAATTGCATTAACTATTTTCACTGAAAAGTCGTATTCTTTTATATGAATTCAAATCTTTTTTCTTTCAAATTGAGATATTTTCGGTTAAAATATGAAATATCACATTTTTCTTTGAGAATTATTATTTCTTGTTAGTTTTGCTTGCTCTTGGTTTAAAATAGAAGCTTTTGTTTATTTAAATTATAATTTATTGCATTTCTCGTGGAAAATTTAACTTTTTGTTGAAAATTCATCTTTTCAATTTGAAAATTTAACATCTTTTTGAAAAATTCTTCTTTTGGCTCTTTTTTTAATTTAACCATTGGTTTGAAACAGGAATCTTTGTGAGTCGAAAATTTATTAACATTGATAAAGTCATATTTTTTAATCAAAATTTTAACCGTTTTGTCAAAAGTTGGTCCTTTTCTG
Source organism: Druon quercuslanigerum (assembly GCA_010014905.2). Taxonomy (NCBI): domain Eukaryota; kingdom Metazoa; phylum Arthropoda; class Insecta; order Hymenoptera; family Cynipidae; genus Druon; species Druon quercuslanigerum. The sequence goes on from JAAAKG020132683.1 coordinate 7,319, forward strand.
TTCATAATTCAACTGTTTGGTTGCTAACGAAAAACCTTTTTAAATTTTTTTGTTGTTAAAAATTTAAGTATTTTTTTGAAAAATCTTCTTTTTTAATTAAAAATTTATCTATTTTTCCAAAACTGATATTTTTTGGTAGAAAATTCAACTTTTTTGTCGAAAATGGAAAACTGTTTTTCGACTTGTCGACGATTAACTACTGCACATCATGATATGATAAGTATAAGAGTAATGCAAGAATATTTTACGTTTATTTTTTGATGATAAAAGTCAAAAAGATTGGTTTTATCTTAGAGAAAGCCTTGAGGAAATAGCGAAACGCTGAATAGCATTTTCAGAATCAGATTTCAGCAACTAGATTTCGGCTGATTCTCCCCAATGAGGACAAACTTAATGCTACTCAGAACTTTCCCTGAATGCCAAGAAGACCTTTCTCGAGTGAATTGTTTCCTTTGAAAAATTTATGGCATTATCGAGCGGATATAAAATTGTTTTAAAACTAGAATGATTACTCCTTTCATCACTTTTATGTATTTGTAGGCTTCCAAGAGCTCTATGGATCTATCCTCAAAAATAAAAATTAAAGTAAATTAAAAGGAAAATTTATTTTACACTTCTCTGTATGGAAATAACTGTGGTCAAGAAAACATCTACGGAGAAAGGAATTATCTCATCAGGAGTTTTGAGGAAATCGCATAGTACGAGTAAGAGAGTACAGAGAGAGAGAGGAAGGGGGAGGTCATATACGAGCTAGCTTAGTCTGGCAATAGTGGGGACATTGAAAAAGAGCATAGAATAAATGCGAATCGCCGGACGAAAAGAAGACTTCCGTTAGAGACTTCTGTTAGAGGCAGACTTCCATTCGGTCGTTCGGTTGCTTTTTTCAATTAACTCCCGTCCCAAAAGAAATTTTACTCCAAAAATTTGTGTTCAGCATAGAAGCAAAGAGAAGATTTTACATTTTTTTTACAATCTCGACTCTCATACACAAGCACTGCATCGTCCGCATAAATAAATACTTTTATTGTTAGTCCAGCTAGAGACAGGCTTTCCACGTAAATGATATATAGAAGTGGCCCCAGATCAGATCCCTGAGGCACTTCTGTTTTAACTACCAATTCTGGATTCTTTGTGTACGCGTTTTTCGTAGATCTAAAAGGCGCGTTTCCATCGGTGGATAGGGGGAGGTTGTGGGAGGCAATGGAAGAGAGGGGAGAGGAGAGAGGCCTGATCGAGGGGATGAGGGAGGTATATGGAGAGACGAAAGATAGGGTGAAAGGAGAGGAGGGAATCTTTGAAGGTTTCTGGATGGATAGGGGGTTGAGGCAGGGGTGCCCGCTTAGCCCAACGCTGTTTGCAATTATAATCACAGATATGGAAAGTAAGCTAGCGGTCGGAGCGGTAGGAGGAGTTAGAGTAGGAGGGTTAAGGATATGGTTACTCGAATATGCAGATGATATAGTGCTGCTAGCAAAGCGCGAAGAGGCTTTAAAGGAGATGATGAAAAGGTTGAGAAGATACTTGGACTAAAATAGGTTAAAGTTAAATTCGGATAAGTGGAAAGTTATGGTGTTCAGAAAAGGAGGGGGAAAAATAAGGGAGGAAAGTGAAAGTCGAAGGGAAAAGCGGTACAGGAGGTGAAAGAGTTTGCGTACCTGGGTTTGCTATTTTGGAGGAATGGGGGATTGGCTGGTCATATAAAAGAGAGTGTGAGAAGAGAAAATGTAGTGATGAGGCAAGTGTGGGGGCTGGGAAGAGGTTGCTTGCAAATGCTTTTGTAAGGAGAATGAAGTTGTTTGATTCGCTAGTGATCAGTGTCTTATTTTACGAGGTGGGGGTAGAAGGTATGTGAGGAGGTAAATAGGATACAGGAGAGGTATGTAAAGTGGACACTGGAGTTAGCAAGAAATACGCCAAACTATATTGTCAGGAGGGAGACAAGAAGAAGAGTTTTGAGATTATAACGGAGAGCCGAGTGTGTAAATATGAGGAGAAATTTTTGGAAGAGGGGGGGGGGATTTAGCTGGTTAGGGAATGTTGGTGGAAGAAGGAGAACAGAAGCAGGGGTGGGAGAACGAAGGTGGAAAGGAAAAGGTATTTTAGAACGAATGGATTGCAGAGGAAGGAAGGAGGGTGTATGAGTTGGTTGAAAGGAATAGCATGGAGAGAGAGAGAGAGAGAGAGAGAGAGAGAGAAGGAAGCAGGGGAGGAGAGAATAAGAGAGTCAAGGTTTAATGGGAACTCTGTGTAGATTATGCCAAGGGAGAGAGCACAATATTTGTGTGAGAAAGGAGAGCAAGAAAGCCAGAACTTATAGCGAGAATGAGATGCGGATGCATGGAAAGTTGTAATAGGTTCTGGCTTTCTGGAGAGAAGAGGATGTGTGAATTGTGCGGGAAGGGGAATGCTAAAGTGGATCACTGGTTGGAGGAGTGTGAAGAAGTGGAAAGGAGTGGGATGAGCATGGTGGTATTGTTGCATGAAAGGGGGGACAAAAGGGCAGTTGCATGGATGAAGAGGGTGTTGGGTAAGATAGAGAAGAAGAGAAGGAAGGAGGAAGAGAAATGGAGAAGGAAAGATTGCATATAGGAGAGGATGTAGATTGAAGAAGATTGTACATATTGTAAATAGTAGATAAGGATTAAAGATTAGCTGCGGAGGCAAATGCTGCCGAGGCGAGACAAAGCAAGAAAATAGCGGCATGCGTGCGTGGCGAGAAAGTCTTTTTTTATTATCTTCATCCTATAAATATAAATATAAAATAAAGATAAATATATGTACAAGTAATTTTGAAAAATGAATTCAGGTAGTCACACATTTTACTTATATTAGAGGAGTTATAATCAAACTCAAATAATACATAAATTGTACTTTATATGGGTATTACATTAATATTCAAAAAAAATTCACAATTCAGTTTTTTTTGTCCTCATCCCTTCTAGTTTTTTTTACCTTATTGACTATTTTATAATTATTTATACTGAGAACTTCTTCTGAGAATTATTTAACCACGTTAGCAATATTTATACATCAAAAATGTTGACTCAATTAATTTAATTAAAATTACATTACAGTCATTATACTGTTTAAAAAATTTGTTGTATACTTTTAAATTAAATTTTTTTAAAGCATATATTAACACTTAGCCTGTCCTGGCCTCCTGCAATCATGCACTGCAAAATAATTTTCGCAATGATAATACTTAGTTTATTTTTCATAAAGCCGGTTTCGTTAAAATAAAAATGTCTATATCAAAATTATTTTTGCTGTGATACATTTGATGGGTCGTTACGGGAGTTACGTTGTTACGGGAGTTACGTTGTTACGGGAGAAAGAGCGGCTTTTGCGTGGCGACCATGGTGACGCTCGCGATGGCAGACACATGCACATGACGGCAGACACGGAAGGCAGACCATTGTAACTCGTCGACTCGCTTCGGCTTGACTCGGGTAGGCCTCTTTCTGCGCGCCACCGACTACTACACGCGCTTGATTTAATAATAATAAAAATAAAAAAGGCGACAGAAATCAAAAAGAGAAGGAAGTGAATTTGGTTGTTTGCCCTTTAATTTTTATTTTTCCTTTCTTCCAAAAGGAATAATTTTTTCATTTCTTTTGTAGGAAAAATGGTTATCTTTTTTAAATTTCAATGTGAACTTTTTTTAGTGGTTGTCCAAATTTGGTCGTTGGATTCTTGGTTTTATTATCAGGAATGCTGCACATGAGTAAAATTCTTTTCAGATAATGACAGATTTGTTAGAGAATAGGCTTTCGCTCAAGTTATTGGTTTTAAATTGTGTGTAGCTTCTTTTTTTCATAAACAGCTTCTTATTCGACCTTCTCTTTTATTGAATTATTATTTTTTTAGGTAGAGCGGTTTCCTTATGTATACCTTTCTTCATATTTTCTTATTTAAAATTTTCTTTATATAGTAGCAAAGTGGAAGTTCGAAGTCAATTTATTACATTTTCTGGATGAATTAAACTAATAAAGTTGTATAATGTGTATTTTTGGTAAAAAAATCGAGTAAAACTAAACAATTGTTTGGAGCTCCCGTTGAAAACAGACGCTTTAAGTCGTAAAGATACAAACAAGAATTATAATGCATAATAAAGAGACTCATGGGAAAACTTGTTTGCACTTCTCCAGATTGGTAAAATGGTGATGTTATTTGAATAAACGACTTTCATTATACAAATGACTCAATTTAAAGCAAGAAAAATTAAATATTGGCGCGAAATCAGTACGGGTCAAAAAAGATATTTTATCTCCAACGAAACATTGGAAATAAGAGAAAAGGCTCAATCTGCAGTAAAATACAGTTTCAATATATCGAAATTGATATTGAAGGCTACGTTATAGAAGAGGACTAATCAATTGTTTACTGAAGCAAGTGCTACATTTGCCACTCTATTTATTCTAAAAAGTGTTTTCTCTAAATGAGTGCAACTTTTAAATTGGGCAAAAAGTATTTTTCTTCGCAAATAGTACAATACTGTAAAAATAATAGGAACCAAATAGGTAAATTTTCAAACAAAAACCGAACAGTTAAATTTTCAGTTAAAAACTATTTAGAAAAATAAAAACTTTTTTTTATACATTTTTTAACAAGAAACTGTTCAATCCTCAGAAAAATATATAAATTTTTGACAAAAAAATAAATTTTTTCCTCAATAGGTGAACGTTTAACAAAATAATTAAGTTTTTATGCTAAAAAGTCGAAATGTTTAGAAAACAGTTACCTTTACAACGAAAACAAAGAATTTACAAAAAAAATGTCAATTTTCAACAAATTAGTTTCATTTTTAAATAAATAGTTTAATTTTTAAGTAAATAATTTAAGTTCTTACCTAACCATTTAAGTTTAAAAAAATATAAATTCTCAAAACCAAAGGTAATTTTCTACCCAACAGTTTACTTCTCTATCAAATTGTTGATTTTTAATGAAACAAATTAAGCTTTAAACATATTTGAATTTTTTAACCAATTAGCGAGATTCTTAACATACAATGATACATTTTCAACAGAAAAGATTAATTTTTTAACCAAAAGGTGAATTTTTAAGGAAATATATGAATTATCACCGTAAAAAAATAAGTGTCCAACAAAAAATGAAACATTTTTTATAGTTAAAAAATTAATTTTCCATAAAAGGGAACTATTTTTGGCAAATTTTTAACAAAATAGTAGAACCCTAAGTAAAATAAATAAATTTTCAGCAAAATAGTTAGATTTTCATGCTGGAAACTTGAGTTATTTATACCAAATAATTGAATTTGCCACAAAATAATTAAATTTCACCAAAATAGTTGAATTTTATACTAAATTGCTTAACCTAAAAAGATTAAAATTTCAACCAAAAGGATAGTTCTACTAATAGATCAAGTTTTAACAAAATACATGAATATTTAAACAAATAGATGACTTTCAACTACAAATTATAAGTTCTTAACCAAAAATATAAAAGTCAAATTTTGCATTTAAAAAACTATTTTTAACCAAAAAACTATTTTTTACGAATTTTTAACAAAACGTTGAATTCTTAACTAAATAGATGTATTTTCAGCAAACAAGATTAAGCTTCTACCAAAAATAGAGTAAATGCAAGGAATTGAATGAAAAAAATAATTCTTAACACAACATATAATATTTAATGATTCCATAAATGCTATGTTATCTTTAGATCGAAAACAGTTTGATTGAAACAAAAAGACGAAAAGAAATTGAATCCTCAACCAAGGAAGATTAGTTTTCAACCAAGCAGTTGCATTAAAAAAAAAATAGAATTATTTTTTCACCAGAAAGATTAATTTTTGACCAAAAAGACTGACTTATTACCAAAAAATAAGAATTTTGAACAAAAAATGGTTTTTCTAACCAAGAAGATTAATTTTCTACACAAAAGTAAAATTATCAATAAAATACACGAATTTTCAGCCCAGTACGTAAAGTTTTTACTAAAACGATTAATTTTTTAGCAAATAGTTTAATTTAAATAAAAAAGAATAATTTTGAACAAAAGATGAAATCGTGAAATTTTTAGTAAGAAAAACTTAATTTTGAATCAAAAATAAAACCACTTTTATGCAAGATGAATAAATGAAAAAAGGAAAAGTTTCTTAAAAAGAGAAAAAATATTTCTTTTAAAAAGCGGAAAAAAGTTTATAGATAGCGCCTAAACTGTCAAAGTAATGTTTCGTCTAAGCTAATCTTTAAAGAACATCAATGTTCTCAAATTTAAAAAAATATCTAAAGTACCTAATTGAAAGTTCTGTCGCACTAGTACCAATAGTTCAAACTTATGCATTCTTCGGTTGACTGAAATTTATATTTAGTACTTAAACATAGGAGGAAAATCAGCTTCAGCGTCACATGACATTTTGAGGAGGGTTCACCAAAATGTTACAAATTGTCACAAGACCGAAGGCTGAGTAAAGAACACTAAAAATCGTGTCACATATTATGTGAGCGCTCTCCTATAATTTACACATATGAAGTTGTGTTCTAAACTTTTTTATTTAATTCGTTAAAAATTTTTTCACGTAAAGGAAGTGCGCTCGAGACGCCTGACAGACGTGCTGTCCGTGCACGAACCCATAGAGCCAACCAATAGCATACAACCTGTCGAGCTGCTTCCGCCTAAGCTGTGGCGCATGCAAGTACGTCGCTGTCTACAACAGCTCGCAACGTCCTTGAGCAAGTACCGCAATGGAACGCAGCAGCACTTTAGGTTGCTCCGTGAGACATCTCCAGCGCACGGCAACGGAGTCTCTTGTGCGACGGCCTTAGAAAAGTACGTGTACAGTATGCTGGAAGCGGCTCACGCACGAGCTGTCCGTGCACACACACAGAGCGCTAATCAATCGCGTGCGATCTGTCGCACTGCTGCGGTGCGAGCTGGTTACATACCGCTCACCTAGCAGACCGCCGCTCGAGAAGCCGAAGTTTCCGACGTTGTCAATATTTTTATTTTTACGGAGAGTGGAGTGGTTATTATTATGATAAAAGGTTAATATCTCGAATATATCTGAGAAGCTTCGTAGTTATTAATTTGAATTTTGTGGATAACATAATTTTAATAAATAAATGTATATATACATACATACATATA
>JAAAKG020132684.1:0-14428 GCA_010014905.2 Druon quercuslanigerum
AGTGCGGGCCAGGTAGTCGCCGATGAGGAACGCAGAATGACTGGGCGCGTTGTCATGGTGAAGCTTCCAGACGTCGCCAACTTCGATGTCGAGAAAAAACAGAGTCCACGAGAACGCACCTCCTGAGGCTTCAAAAGCTCGCAGCACACTGCTGCTGATGCGGCTCGTTTCCGAAGGCCCCCCCCCCCCCACCTTCTGGCAAAAACCGCGCGTCGCTAGCTAGCACAGTCTCTTCAAAAATGAATCGATCTCATTACTTTTCGGACAAACCCTGTACAAAATATCTCGAATGACGAAAAAACGCGCGCTCGAGCGCTCGATCGGTCTCGTTAGTAAAGTCAGATTTTGGATTCACGATCAGCTACAGCAAGAACCCCTTTTTACATGCATGTATGAAAAATTATTTGAAAATAATGCCCTAATACAGAAAATTAGAAATAGCAAAAGATTTGGCTTTAGGCCGCTATATTGAACTTCTCCATCTTGAATTTCGGAAAAATAACCCATATATTCTGAAGCTTAGAGCCAATAGATGAAAGTACTTCCCTTTTTTGAGGTATATTTTCACAAATTCGAGAGGAAAATAATCAAAAGAAGCTTAGGTGTAATGAAAGATTTGTATTTTTTTACAAAGCAGTAGCAGAAAATGTCGCTGAAAAAAGTGACGGAAAAACTTACGTTTGGCGCTGAACGGGTTAAGGTGTTCTATTTTTAAAATTTTAATTTTAGATTTTTATTATAAATATATTTACCAAAAAAACCGTCGCAAACTGTTAAGCTTAAGAGCACGATACCAATAATAATCTTCATTTTCTCTAATTAGAAAAACGGCGTTCAATGATTTTTACTGCATAATAATTAATGATGCTAAAAAAATCTCAGTATATACTTTTATACATACTCTCTTGTAATTTTAAATTATTTCGCGCATTTATGCGACGAAATAAAGGCATCAAGATAATGCGCCTAATCTAAGTATATTATTTTAATTCGCTGAAATAATCAATTCCTGAAATAATAAATATTTGTCAATTTTCTTCGGCTCATTGTGAAGATATATTTCTGAATAATTGCTCCACATCATCCCTCTTATTGCAAAACTTTTTTTATTGCTCGTGCGAGATGTTTACGGTTATATAAGAAATTTTTAAAATGGAATTTAACAGAATTTTGTATTATAAATGTCTTTCTTGTTCTTAAGCCTGACATTTCGAATAAAAGGAGATTTAATCAGGAATTTATTAATCGTAAATGTTAATTACTTATCACTCTTGCCACGCTTTTATTAAAGATTCTAGTTAATATGTGGAACATTATATAATGAATTGGATAAAAATGAATGGCGCTTGATTTGTAAAAATTTTATATATATATATATATATATATATATATATACAGGGCGTCAAAAAAACTCCGTAGCGGCTGAATATTTTCGTAGGTGAAATATTTTCCGAAAACATTAGAGGCATTTATGCAGGAACTTTCAATGAGCAATTCAATGCTGACCTTGGCGTTAACCTTGACGATGATCTCAAGGACTTTTTAAGGTCAACTTTAAAAAAAGATAAACCTCCTTATTTGAGGACGGTAATAGAAAGAGTGGGGAATTTAAAGTTTAAAAATTTACTGAGATCATAGGTCAGGTGTGACCTTCATAGTCATTCAACGGTTGTTTAAAATTAAACCAAGTTTAGAAACATTTGAGAAGCGCAACTTCTGAAAATAAATCATAACAAGCTTGCTTATATATTTTATTAGGGTGACCTTCTAGGTCACACCTGACCTATGACCTGAGTCAATGTTTAAACATAAAATGTTCCTCTCTTTCAATAGCTTTTTCCACTTTGTATTAAGAGCGAGGTAGATTTTAATGCACATCAGAGAACATAAATTTAAAAAAAAGATTGTTGCTCATAACTATCTTTTTATACGGCAATGAACTAAAAGTGCAGATAATATCTGCAGGCTTAATCATATCCCTATTATTATTATTTGAATAATTTTACTGGAGTAATTAAAAAAAATAAATATAAATAAATTTGAATAAAAAAAAAGAAATCGCAAAAAGTTTAGGTAACAACAATTGCGCTGCTAGATAGAAAGTTGTAGCTTTTTTAACATTCTATTAAAACCCAAGAAACCAGTTTTTTTCTGATGCGTAGCGCTTTTCGAACTTCTCTAACTTCTAGCGTTCCGTTTATCGAGCGAATTTTGAGCAACAAAAAACTTCCAGCTAGAAAGTTGTTAACAACAGTACAAAGGAGTTTTCTGGAAAATTTTATCCCAATCGAATAGATATTCGATAAATTATTAACGTCTCAATTCGATAGCTGGTAGACGACTTGCGCGCGGGCTGTAGCGGCAGTTTTATACATAAATAAGCAATAGTGCATAATGTAAAATAATTTATTTACTTGAAAGTATGTGCAATGAAATGTTTCTATTTTTAAGACACAGGGTACAAAAGTAAGATAAAATATCTAATTGTCGAGATTTAAAGGATTCTTAATTCCGCGTATTTTGCAATGTTTCAAATCCGTGGATTTGAAAAAAGTGAAAGATCGAGAAAGTGCATTTGTTTTTCATTCCTCTTTTAATAGAGCGTTAGCGTTTTTTGGCATAATATTAAATTAATAAATTAGTTTACATTATTTACTATTATTTATTTGTGCATAACATTTTGATACTACCTGATTTTCTGATTACATGACTGGTTTCAATTTTTGGCTCCGGTGAACTGCATTATAAATCGAATATATTAAAATTTGCCAGAAAACTTGTTTATACTGTTGTTAGCAACATTTTTTCGCTGGAAGTTTTTTTTTGTTTAAAATTCGCTCGATAAACGAAACGCTGGAAGTTAGAGAAGTCCAATAAGCCCCAGGCGTCAGAAAAAAAGTTAAACACAATTTTTTTTTTTAAATGTTTTAAATTTCGTTAGCTCTATTAATCGAAGGACATTTCGAACTAAATTTTCTGAAAGTTTTATTGAAAAGTCCAAAAAACTGCCTAACTAAGCACGTGCGGAAGTGAAATACGAATTGAAATTAATTTAAAAAAACACAGTTTTTTGGTTTTAGTTAGAAAACTCAAAAAGCTGCAACTTTTTGCCAACCATTTTCGAGACAAGATTTTTAAAGAACGGCTAAAAATATTGAACATTTTGTTTCCTAAATCAACACGTATATTTAGAACTTAGTTATTCGTATCCTTATTTTCATTTGTCATGCACTAATGCACGAATCGTATATCCTCGACCTAGACTGTGTTAACACTTTGAAAAACGAATAACTATTTTAAAAACTTTTTAAAATTGAATAATTCTAGAAAAATTTGTCTACTCTGATAATTTTTAACCATTGTTCTGTTTCGACGATCATCTGTTCATCTGTTCGTCTCAGGTCAGACAGCTTTGAGCAAAGAAAATAGCAAAAAAATTTGAGCTTTTAATCAAGTCACTATTTGTGCTTATATTATTATACTTAACGTATAAATAATTGATCTATTTAATTGCATTTAGTTTGGTTAAGTCATCGAAATAGCTCAAGAGCCTTTGATAAATACTCGTAAACAAAAGAGAGCTACGACTATGGTATGTCCGATGTTTGGAGAACCTCTTGAACTAAATGTCTCTATTCTTCCCACTAAAAAGGAAGTTCTAAGATACTATTTTTACAATTTTACTGCACTCAGAGAAACTCTAGCTACCACCTTGAAATTTCCGTGGATTGTATTTGTATGGTCGAAAAGATCTTACTTTGGTCCAAAATAAAGTGAAAGATAAATATTATCAAAGTGCGAATTACAAAAGTTTTGGGAAACTGTCCAGACGACCCAGTTGTTCGACATCCTGGTAAACTGAACTTTGCTAAATGGATCCCAAATGCCAACAGAAACATGTGAGAATATGCGTCAAATCCTAATCCCTCCGAAAAGCTTGTGATTATCGTCACTCCTATAGGGTATACATCCAAGTCTGATTTACAATCAAAAGTGACCATTATATCAAGGATACATCAAAGCATGTGTGAAAAATGATCTCTGTTTTCAGATATCCTCAGATGGATTTCATACCACCATTCGAAAATTTGGTTTTCAAAGAATTCAGTTTATTCAACATTCTGTGCAAGTCCTCGATAAATTCTGCCATGACAACCTTATCATCTGCAAATGCTAACCCACGTACCTTTACTGTTTCGAGATGCACACCTTCTTCGTGGAAAAAAGGCATTCTTAAACACTTGTCGATAAATAATATAAATTGTCATAAATACATAACGCATCCTTGTCTAACGCCTTGCATAATATCGAAATTGTCACTCAGTGATCCGTACATGACCTTCCTGGCATAAACCCACTTTGGACTTCAAAAATCTTTTCTTCTGTTATTTTCATTACTCCACGGAGAATTGTTTTTGAGTATATTTTAATTACAGTACTTATTAAGCTAGAGAGCATTTTTTAGCATTTTAGCGTTAATACTGTCTATACCGGATGCCTCACCGTTTGTCAAGTTATTGATTATATCCCTAACCTCATTGACAAAGACTTTCTTAATTGAGTTTTCTAACGCATCGTGTTCTACATCGCAGTTGTAGTGTCCTATAGCTTCATCTTCGTATAGTCTCCGAAAATAGTCTTTCAAAGTGTCTATAAGCTCGTCTGCCTCATGCTACACTGCCCCTTTACTATTTCTCATGTTGCCTAATTATGTAGTTTTATTTCCCTTAATTGCTTTATAATGCAGTTTCTTGCTTCCTTCAAAGTCATTTTGTACTTTCTTTTTTTTCTGCTTTAACTTTATTTTTACTTTCCTTAACCTTCACAAGATGAAGTTGTCAAAAAAATTGCTCGTTTACCAGGAAATTCAATATGACGGCATTTATAAGAAAAAACGTCGAAAAATTGAGACACAATCAATTTTTTCTGCTAGATTAAGTATCGAAAAAATTTTTTCATGTAACAAAATTCGTGCAAAAAAGTTCACAAACATATTGAACTTTCGAAAAATGGAAAACAACAACTTTGAAATTGAAGATGGATACCTCAAAATGACGAATTTAAAAAAAAGAAATTGTTATTTCTACCCTCAAGTAAAAGCAATGATATCGACTATTACCCAAACAAGCTATATATTTTTGTCATGGTTTTTCGATCACTTGTTACAAATCTGGCCACGAAATTTCAAAATTAATTTTTTAAAAATATTTCTTTAAACAAATGATTCCGAAGAATTAGATTGTTCACAAGATGCATATGATTTTTATGGGCTTTGGGTACGCTGAGTACGAATCTGGCGTCAAATTTTCAAACTCAATGTGTTCAAACAATTTCTAAATAATTTTTTAACAAATTGTTGCAATATTGAAGTTTTTGCAAGATGCATATGCTTTCGTTGGTTTTTGTGTGCGCTGAATACGAATTTGGCGTCAGATACGCAATATGAATGTGTTAAACTAATTTTTTAAACAAGTGTTTAACAAATTATTTCAACATTTCCTTTTGTCAAATATTCTTCATGTGGTGTGAGAATATAAAATTTCTGCCAGGAACGTAAATTATTTTTATGCAGTGCCTGATTCTATAAAAAACATTATAATCACATGAAAAGTGCTAAGACTTCATTCTGGTCCCGGAAAGTATCCATAAAGAGGTAATAGATTTTCAGAACAGTTCTAAAGAATACAAAAGTACAAAAAAATTATAAAAAATAAAAAAAATGTTTTTTAAAAAACCAAATAATATACGAAACAACAAAAAAAAGACTTCAAAAAAATCAAAATGAAGAAAAAACTCTCTATTATTGCAACAATTTGTTAAAATATTGTAAAAAAATTCTTTTAACACATTTATTTTGCGAATCTGTAGCCAGATTCGTACTCAACGGACCCAAAAACCATGAAAAGCATGTGCATCTTGTGAACAATCTAATTCTTTGGAATAATTTGCTTAAACAAATAGTTTAAACAAATTAATTTTGAATCTTCGCAGCTAGGTTTGCTTTAACACCTTATATAAACATCTAAAAAAGTGATAACTAGAAGAAATTAAATTTCAAAGGCATTGTTAATTATTTCTCGAAATATAAGAGAGGTCCCATTTTTATAAAGATTTTCTTTGAAATTAAGTTAAATTTTCTTTTAAAGAGCTATATTTAAAGGCACACATTGTAACAGAATTTCAAAGAAAAAAAGCAAATGTCCTAAAAATCTCAAAACTAATTAAAGTTTTAAAAAAATAAAAATTTCTACAATATAAAATATTTATTACCCGTTTGCCTAGTCTCGTCTGGGCATTATATATAATGCCTAGGTATTCTGTATGTTAAAAAGTATTTCACACTTTATATGGACTTTTTGGGCATAATATATAATGCCTAGGTATTCTATATATTGACCTTAAGGTCAATATCTATAAGGTCAATTAAGGTCAATTTTCAAGGTCATTTGAAGGACAAGACGGTTTTTTAAAAATGGAAATGCCAAATTTCACGCCAAAAAATCCTATGAGAAATTTGATTTTGTGAATAAAAATAGCAAAAGTTCAAGATGCTTTTAAAAAGTCGATCCAATTTAAAAGTGTGAACCACCTTGACCACCTTGACTTTCTTTGTTTCTGGGTAACGCTAAAAGTTAGGGTTCTAAATGATTTTGAAACAGTTTCTCTAGATTTGACATTTACAAGTTAATAATAACAAATGTTAACATAACATTTCTTACGTACGATTTTCCGTGCACTTTGAATCCGTTGACAGAAATAGGGTTTATATGCAGAGAGAAAAATTAAATTGACCTTCAATGACCTTGAAAAATTATCTGAAGGTTAAGATGGTTCACTCTTTTACATTTTACCGACTTTTTTAAAGCGTCTTGAATGCTTCTTATTCTCAGAAAACCAAGATAATTAACCAAATAAACATGTGGCCGTTTTAAAAATTTAGCCTTGACTTTTTACCTTCCTAGGTTTACAAATGCAAATTCCTTGTACAATATTTTTAATGCAAGACTTTTCGTTTTTTTTTAAATCCGGAGCTAAAAATAGGGGTTCCTATTTTTAAAAACCGTCTTAAACTTTAAGTGACCTTTAAAATTGACCTCAAGGTGACGAGAATGTAGATCTTGTGCCCGGCATTATATCTAATGCCTAGTGAGTATAAATAATGCCTAGGCATTATATATAATGCTTAGGAAGTATATATGATGCCTAGCGAGTGAATATAATGCCTAGCGATTATAAAATGCCTAGTAAGTATATATGATGCCTAGTAAGTATATATGATGCCTAGTGAGTATATATAATGCGTAGGGATTCTATATAATGCCTAGGGATTATATAATGTCTAGTAAGTATATATGATGCCTAGTGAGTATATATAATGCCTAGGGGTTATATATAATGTCTAGGGATTAGATACTTTGCCTGCAACAAATACATATCTTCGTTTTAATGACCTATGACGAAAAAGTAGATAAGAAACTTTACGTCTCCACAAGCCTCTCGCTATGAGGAAAAAAAATGGAACATACAGAATTTGAATTTATTTTAGAACTTTACGAAACTCGCCTTATCTTACAAGTGTTAAACACAAATCGCATTTTATTTTAGGTACACAAAAATTTTTGGGCTGTATCCTACACTCTTAGCTCTGCTGGATAAATGTGTGATTCTGGCTCGAATCGATAAAAGAATCCGAAATTGTCATTTTCCTCACTTGTTAATGAGATTAGCTGATTCTGGTTGTGTATGCTTACTTTAACCCTCGTGCAATTAGGCTGATGAGTGGTATTATGAGGACAATGCAGGAATGGATACAAGAAATGTTCTTCAGCTGGAAATACCATACCAATAATAAACCCCGATCTCACTCCCACATAATATAGTCCTTGAACTGCATAGTCAGCTATATTTCTAGCTCTATTAGAAATAGTTTGGACAAAATGAACATTTGGTTGATATGTAGCTGGATGAATTTGTGTGTATTTCTTACGTCGTAGCATATCCAATCCTGAAACAAAAAACACGATATTCACAATCTAAATAAAAAAGATTTAATCAAAATTATTTTTCTTCAAAAGCTGAAAAAATGTACAAAATATTAATTAACTAACGTAAGACGGGAATTTTAACCGAGAAAAAATTGAAATTATAACGCTCAGAGTTTAAATTTCGCATTCCTTAATTTTATCAAATTGAGACTATTTACTCTAAACAATTTAATTTCAAATTGTTTATATAAATATTATTATATTTACTATGAGAATTGTGGAAGCCTGCTAAGCTAAGAAGCACGATACCCATAATAATCTGCATTTTCTCTTAACAAAAGAAACTACGCTCCATGAGTTTCACTGTATGATTGATAATTATGCCAAATAAGTCTCATTATAAATCCACAATGTCTTTCGTCATTTAAGATTGTTTCGAAAATTTGTGTGACCAAATAAAGGCGTAAAGCTAATTAACCTGACCTGATTACATTTTTTTAATCAGGAGAAATAATTCATTCCTGAAATAGGAAATATTTTTTAATGTTCTTGGGCTCATTGTTAAAATATATTTCTGAAGAATTGCGTCACCTTGCCGTTATTAATATTATTAAAAAATATAATACCTTTGCTTGATGTTTAATGAAAAATGTGCTCTTTATTTTTAGATTTAAGGAGAAATTTATTCATCGTAATATATTTGCTAAGTACTTTCAAAAACTGTTATCACTCTTTCAATATTTTTCTTAAAGATTTTATTTGATTTCTGAAACATTATTAAAGGTGTCCAAAAAGTAACGAAACACCTTAATAATTTTCCAAATAAAAAATTTTTTGGTTAACACTTGATCTTGTATATTGTATAAGTTAAATAATAAAATGCAAATGGATTCTAAAAAACTGAAATTTATATTTTAAATATTAAAATTTTTAATTAAATTTCAAAAATTTTCGGTCCAAAATGCAACTATGTTGATAAAAATTCATTCTTTTGAATTAAACAGTCAACTTTTATGGTTAAAAATTTATCTTTCTTGGTTGTCAAGTATCAATTTTAGTTGATATTATTACTGTCGACATACTAATGTTTATTCGCGCAAAAAAAAGTCTTTCAAAAACACATAGTTCTCCTCGACTTCGAGAACGGAACCATGTTCGTTATCGAATTTTCGGCATCGCCTGACCAAAATATCATAGCCATCGAGAATGAAAGAAAAGAGAGGTATAGAGACAATATAAGGGAGTTGTTACGATTTTACCCTGAACATTTTGTTGAATTAATCGTCCTTATCATCGGCGCTCTTGGAGGTGCCAAGCTTTCACTGGTTAATAGCCTCAAAAGCATCCCTGCCTGTAAACAATATGCTAAACCACTTGCGTGGTATAATTTATTTGTGAGTTAGATAAACAAAATTTTTTTTAACAATGGTATAAACAAATTATTTAATAAAAGTCATTTTTTCGTGTTTTGCAAAGATTAGCTAATTTTCACCTATAGCTTTTGCATAAAGTATTTTAGATAATGATGTGCGCTTACAATAAGTTAAGAAAAGCTAATGATTGCCAATGATTTAAACAATTTCTTTAAAGAAATGCCCTTTTTGACCTTTTTATTTATTAATAGGCTTGATTTTTACGTGAAATTAATCCACATTATGCACATCAGTTTTGGATTTTGAATCTGTTATATTAGAGGATGTGGTTGTTTTCATCATGAATTCTTTTTTCAAAATTGCTTGTACATATATTTCAATATTTCCTGGAATTAGTTTAAAATTTAAACTGAAAAAATGAATAAAAATTTTTATAAATGCAATTTTGACTTTAAAGTGAAATATGAAATAAGTGTAATAAATATTTCTATGATAAAATTAATTTTTTGTTCAAAATATATACATTACAATCATTTTTCCTCATTTTCAATTTGAAATTTAAAATATATAAAGTGAAAATTATTCGAATGTTTCAATAAAAATAATTTTTTAAAGCTGTAGATTATTAAAATTTTTAATGAAAATAATAGTTTGATGCTGATTTTGTTTTTAGATGATTAAATGTTTATTAAATGATTCTGTTAAAGCTTAAATTTTGTGGTATTATTTTAAAAGAAATGAAATTATTTAGAATTTAAAGCTGAAATTAAAAATATAATTAAAAATAAATTGATTTATGAAATAAAAAAAATTGCTTGACGCTTCTTATCTTGTGAAAAATTTAATTAATTTTTAGCGGATTAATTTTTGCCACAATAATTAATTACATAAAGTTTCAATTTTAGATATTTTAAACTTAAGTAATATAAATTGATTATTTACTTTTAGATTACGTAATTCAATATTAGGTATTACTAAGTAATCTAAAGTATTTAAATTAATTTTTAAAAATTATGAGTAAATAAGTTCAATTTAAAAAAATTAGTTTTAAAGGTTATTAATAAATTAAATATACAGAAATGCTGTTTTAAATAAAAAGAAAACATAATGTAAAAATAATTAGAATGATCTAATGAAAATAATTGTTTAATGACTTTTATGTTGTGTGCTGATTATCTTATTATTAATTTATTCTATTAAAATTTATTATTCCTGGAATTAGTTTAAAATGTTATCAATAAATCAAATGTTAAGAAACGGAAGGTCAAATTTTAACAAAGATATTAGCTAAAAATTACTTGAATGACTCAGTGAAAACTATAGTTAAAAGCTTATCATATTTCAAAATATTTACTTAATTATTATCTAAATAATTTTTGTTTGATTAATCAAATTAAAATTAAACTTAAGTTTTTGAAAATCAGGTGACATAAACTGATATAATTTGCATAATAAAAATTTATTTATATTAAAACATCCCTATTTCAAATAGATAATTTTTCAAATAATACTGATGTTGTAAAATGGGCATCTGCATTTAACTTTTCAATTTATACGAAAATTTGTTTCTAATGAATCAATTTTTAGAAACGAAAGTGAAAATTTAAAAAAAAATGAGAATAAAAATTATTAGATAGATAATTTAATGCTTTTTACGTTATAAATACATTAATTAATTATTAGCTCATTTTACAAAAATTAGTTCTTACAAAAATTTATTTAATCCTTATAATTTTAGTGTGTAAGGACCAATGAATGTATCGAGAAAAAAGTTTAAAGTACAAGAAAGATTTCAGAACTTAAAAATAACGAGTCGCAGACCATAACAAAAAAAATTGTCAAGAATGTTATTATCATGTCATTTCGTGAATAAAAATGAAATGACACATAAATTGCAAATTGAAATTACACAGAAAAAACTGGGGGTAAAAAGGGTTGCAGGGAGTCATTTAGTTAGGGTAAATTTAGCTAGGGTAATGGTTATGTCGGTCTTGGTAATTGACAAGGGGGTAAATTATACGCGAAATTACTCTGGAGGTGGGTAATGTCGGTCAGGGTAATTGACAAGAAGGTAAAGTATACCCAACATTATCCTGGAGGTGGCTAACATCGGCGAGGGTAATTAACATGGGGGTAAATTATACCTGACATTACCCTGGAGGTTGGTTACTTGCAGGCGAAAGTATGTCATAATTAAATATTGATAACTGCTTCTTTATATATAAAGTCAGCATGTGACACTTCGCCTGTAGATTACCCGCCTCCAGGGTAATGTCAAGTATAATTTACGCACTTATCAATTACCCTGAGCGACATTATCCTTACCCTAGCTGACGTCGTTGAATAGAGATACATTATCAAGTTTCGTAAGCTACATAATAATAACTGTAACATTTTCATTGTTTTTCACATTTATTAGCAAATATATGACACTTGTTTTTTTAATTCTTGGCTTTGATGACGATTCTATACTTCCGAATGTACCTCAATGAAATTGCTAGTTTTTTACCATAAAAATAAAGTTTTCTGAATTTAGGTGTACATATGGATTTGAAAATTGAATCTTTTATTTAAAGAAAAGTAATTGTCCTATAAAAAAAATCTGGATTCGGCTCAGTCATATCTCTACATTATTTTTGAATTATGCACAAATACTAATTTTTAAACAATTAAATTGGTATAAATAATTTCAATTTGGATATAAACAAATGTATGAGTCGGGAAATATGTTTAGGTCCACTGCCATACAAAAGTAGTAGATTTTTTAACTTTAGTGAACTAATCTCAAAAAAGCCTTTCCGAATGAATTTCCGTATTCAGACATATAGCTAGAACGAACTAATACTTCCAGAAAAAATCTAAATGTATCGTTGAATGCTTCTCGCCCTTTTCTCTAGGTGATTTGTGAATCATGCACAAAAATTTTATTTAAAGTATTATAATGTTTCATTATAAATTTCATCAGAAACAAGATTTCAGAATTGCGCATTTTACAATGAATTATTTTACAATTAAGCAAGTAAACATCTAAACTTATCACTAAAATAAAGGTTGCATCGAAATTATTTTAAATTGCACTATATCATTTTATTTAAGATTTGAGAAATGTTTAGCAAAATACGGTAAATTTAAAAACACGGTGGTCTTCGATAGCACTCAGCCCCAAAATATCGTCAGAGCTTTTTCTAAAGAAACCTAATTTTTTATGTTTATATGTGAGTTATATCAATGCCCTCCCTGAGAACCATTGGCGGATTTAAATATTTTCTTCTGGTTGAAAAATTAATCTCTGTTGTTGAATTTTTTATGTTAACCAATGGCGTTGTTTTAATCAATATTATTAACATTTTAACTCTCGATACGTACAATCGTATAGGCGTATTCTCCACATCTTAAAACTTTTCAAAATTTTTTACCACAAAAATTAAAACTGCAGGGTGAAAATCTAGAAAATTCAAGCAGCTGTTTTAAAGATAAGTTAATTTGATGTTTTATTATCAAATATTATAGTACAAAATCAATTGCAATTTATTTAACATTGGGTGACATTTAAAATATTCAAAATATCATTGAAAATTGAAATATCCTGCTCGTAATGGTTAGGGGGCGGGGGGCATTCTCTTTCCATTCCGTATTTTAATACGATTATTTTCAAGAATCTTTCAACTGCATATTTGATAAAAATTTTCTTTTAAATATAAATTTTTTAAATTTGATTAGATTTTCAAAAGTTCACAAATTTAACACATTTGACACAGGAACCACAATATGACGAATTGCTACATAACTTGGTCATGATTTCGAGTCGCAAAATAAACTTGTTGTTTTAAGGTTTTATTTGGGCGCTTAATCTAAACAATAAATAATACAAACAATAAAATAGCCTCAATAGAACTAGAACTTTAATTGTCAAAAGGCGTCGGCACGGTGGGCGACGAATGGCGACTTGGTTTTTGGAATCCTAGGGGGTTAAATGATCAGAAGATAAAAGAACAATGAAAAACTATCCACGTAATAAAACTAGATATTTCATGTGTGTCTGAAACAAAGAAAAAAGGATGCGAAAGTAGGGACATAGAGTACGGGGTGTTGAAAGGCATCTCGCAGATCATGATTTCGTATCTCCAAGACTGTTGTGGGCTATACTGAAAGTAGGAATCAGAAGATTATTTATCATAGCCTGCTACGCGCTAGTTTATAGTAATCCCAGAGTAGTAAAATACTCATTCTGGGACACTTTAAATAGCACAATAAATATTTGCGATCGTGGTGAAAGAATAATTCTGCTAGGAGATATGAACGGATGGGTGGGCATTCAAAATCAGGATACAGAAAGAGTACTAGGTAATTTTGGGGATCCAAGAACAAACTATAATGGAGATAAATTAGTTGGCTTACGCTTCGAAAGGGGTCTATTTATTACAAATACTTGGGTCAGGCATAAAATGATCCAGATGTATATCTGGTGTAGAAGAAATAGCCAAACTATAATTGACTTTGTCGTTGCAAATTAAAGACTAAGAGAGCTAGTCAAAGATACAAGGTTCATTAGGGGTTCTAAATGCAATACTGATCATTACCTTCTGATCTCGAAAATTAACTTAGGTCGGGGATGGAGAAAAAAGAAAACCAAGAAAACAAAAGAAACGCGAAAAAATGGAGAAACTACAGAAACCGTATGTGCAAATAGATTCTTAAAAGAAGATAATCGAAAGCAGACATAAGGCAACCTGGGAGGCGCTTATACGAAATAAAGATATAGAGGACGCATGGACTATGTTCCGGGATATCATTGCTGGATGTGCGATCAAAGTGTGTGGTACCGCGGTTGTAGGAAGAATGTCTGGTGATGCATGGTGGAATGATGAAATTCAGGCTACCTAAAAGGAAGCCGAACAAGGAAGCGCACATGAGAACTTTGAACTAGCAGGTCTTAGCTATGAGAAAAGAAATAGAGCTATAAATGTCACAAAAATAAGATACTCAAGCGATTAATTAGGAAAAGTAAAGATAAAATTAGAGAAGAGGAAGAGAAGAAAATACAAAACGACTCTGAGGGAAGCAAAAAAA
>JAAAKG020132685.1:0-14427 GCA_010014905.2 Druon quercuslanigerum
TCAAAGAAAAAACTAGAGGTGTATCTCTAAAACATAACCTCAAAAAAAAATGTTGAAAATTTTTTTAACATTTTTTTACCCCTATATTTTGTTTTAAAATTTTTTTTTTTTTCTAATTAGTCTTACAGGTGACTATAAAATATATTTCGATCATCAAAATCGGTTGGGTAGTTTTCGAGAAATATGACTTTTGATTTTTCTTTCCTTGTCCATAACTCCCCTGAAAATAAAATTTTTAAGTTATCCTTCGTAGGAATTTTATGTCACATCAATGTCCATAATATGAACTTGATACGTGCGGGGGCAACTTTTGCATGCTTACCCCCCTAGGCCCTTTGCACCTGGATGGATTTCGAATTTAACGTAAAAAATTAAAGATTCAAAAAGGGTGATACAATATGGCGGGTGCAATAAAGAAATTTTTTCAGAATTGCATGAACTCTTATACATGGAGTTTTTAAAGGTTACTGACTGTAAAATGTTAAAAAAGAAATAAAAACTTGAATAAGTTTTATAGCAAAATCCCTGAAATCAGCCTACAAAAATTGTAGTTTCCAGGACCAACCACATGGAGGTTGCAGTATGACTTAAGACGATAATATGAGTATCATATTGGATCTGCCATTTTAAATTTGTAGTTTTTGGCCTCAAATTAGAAATAAACGATCCCACAAAAAATCCATATACCATTTTTGAGACAAATTTGACGTAAAATCTAATTTTGGTCAGTTTTGGTGGTTCCTGGCCCACTGTGTGTTCTGCACCTATTGCCCACGAAGGCTTTCGCCTTTCGGCGACCTACGGTTTGTTCAAAATACTCCATTTACTTCGTTCAGATCGAATTTTTGTATGGATTTCCCGATACAGCTACACGCGAGTCACAGTATTGGTTCTAGTCCTTTGTATTTACATACTGTGCCGCTCTTCGCTAGCTGGTCAGCTTTTGCGTTGCCTATGATCCCTGTGTACCAGGGACCCATGTGAGTCCAGTTTTCCAACTGCAGTTAATGTCCCATGGCTGTCCAAGCAAATTGTAATCTGCCGGCCAGCAGCGTTTTCCTGTATTAATACCTCAATTCAGAGGAGGACCGACAGGACCTCCGCCTGAAAGACGGTGATATGTCGTCCAAGTGGGATCACTATGCCCTCCTTCCTACGCTGTCGTATATTCCTACTCCTGACTCCCTTCTCCTTTGGTTTCGAGTTCGATTTCGAAGTTGTGTGGGGCGTTATAGTGTTCAACCGAAGGCTACTGTATTATATTGCGTAGGCACGTTTGAATTAAATCCACATTTAAACCAGCTGACCCTAAAACTTTCTACGCAATTTTGTATAGAATTTTTGGATAGACTGAAAAGCGTCCAAAAAAACCAGACACTACGTAAACTCCTAAGATATATTATAATAGCCCACATCGAGTGTTTTAAAAGTTCCGTCTCCCGAACAATTACGTTTAACGAATAAGCTAGCAACCAACAAACTATAGACTATTAAATTGTATATATTTTTGCGTTCTCGAGATTAAAAAAAACGTTCCCTTTCTAAAACGTTTTTTTTATGGTTATTGTGCCTACTAGGATAAACAACATCTCGACTCCGATCATTAGTTGTTAAGTTTCATGTTCCGTCGCATTCCGTGCAGTTTTTATTTTTTGGAAGTAAATATCCATAGTACCATCCCCATCCTTACTCTTTGTTAGTCTTCAGAAAATACCATAACGGTAGAAAGTTCTTAAATTTTAAAGTTTAAGAATTTTCTAGAATTTATTATCTAAGAGGCTTCTTTGATATATGTTCAATTGTAAAAGAAACTTGGAATTTTCTTTAGACGTTTTTCAGCCTAATATGTACTGACATATCTACGCAGTAGCATTCGTTGTTGAATTATCCAAAAATTCGATACAGAATTGCAGACAAAGTTTTAGTGTCGATTGGTTTAAATGCGGATTTAATTTAAACGTACAAACGCCGTATAATACATCAGCCTCCAAAAGAGCACCAAAACGCCTCGTCGAGCTTCGAGATCAAGCTAGAGCGCCTTAAAATATGAAGGGTCCAATAAGGTTCCCTGACACAGCCTTAAGCCAACATTACTTTACATTACATACATTACAATGATAATTCAAACAAGCGACTACATACCTCTACTTCTTTACACTGCTACAGATGTCTATTTTCAAAGAACATGCTCTGTTGACAACATGATGTTTACACACTAACGTGATTACAATCCATACTATTTCGATGACGTCACACGAAAAGTTTGGATTAAGTTTAACTTAAAAAGGGTCGCACCTCTCATTTTTGAACTAAAATCATTTCATTGAGGCCTTAAGATCATTTATAGACCAAAAAGAAAAAAAGCGCTGGTGTATTGTTGTATAAACTTACTTTTGGTAAACTTACTTGCAAGTTATTATGTGTATTTTCGTAAAAATAATTGTGCAGTGATGCTTTTGCAGCTTAAACTCTGTATTACAGAGTTTTAAATGTTTTAAAATTAAACATCTTCGAAACCCGGAATCCATTAAAATTTTGTTGAATATGAAAGATGCCGTTCTTTTAAGTTTCTTGAATATTTCTGAACTGCTAAGCATCTCACTGTAAATTCGTCACATGAAAAATTAATGTGCATTTAACTCCCTGTCAAGCTGAGGGAAAATTTTTGTTTCATATACTATTGGAGATATAACCTTCAGAAGTTATATTTTGCTAAAAATTAAAAATATGTATATACAGTTTTAGTTTTTGTGAATTAAAATATTTCCTGTATACAAAAATTAATGTGCATTTAATTCCCTGTAACATTAAGGAAAAGATTTTTTGTCTCATATACTATTGGAGATATAACCTTCAGAAATTACATTTTCCTTAGTACTGTAGACAAAAATTTGCCTGAATATGAGTTAAAGCAGACTTAATTTGACGCAAGCCTAAAAAAAGAAAAGATTGTATCTCGCATACATACGAAATTCTAGCTTATTGAAGAATACCCATTTTTATGAAAGTTCACTAAACAGATTTTTTTTTAATATCGCGTCTCTTTTGCATTTTGCGCTATTTTTTGTTCTTAAAATAATTAAATTAATTTTTATTTAACGTTTTTTCATACCTTATACTATTTTTTAATTAAATCGAAATAAAATGTTTAAGAGAACTCATTTTTATGGTGGCTACATTTTAGGGGTGATTAGAGCTTTTCAGATTTTCACGTAATTTGATGTACTTTTATTATTATAAGAAGAACTTTTAACGTAAAGTGAGGTAGAAACGCGATATTTCGGAAACACGTACTGGTTAGCGAGCCTTCATAAAAGTAGGTATTCTTCAACACGTTATAACTTCCAAATGATCCTAAATAAAACATTATAGTTCACTGTATATTTGCTAAAAATGAAGTCTGCTTTAACTCATTATCTATTTTTGTCTCAAGTAGACAGGACATTTTCTATTTCGCAAAAACGAAAACTATACATATTTTTTTAATTTTCTGATAAATATAACTTCTAAAACTTGCATCTCTTAAACTGTATCACTGATAATGATTTCACAAAAAAGAGAGGTGTCGCACTCTTTAGATTTGAAATAAATCTAAGCCCACCGTAATCATATATCTACTCCCTAGCAAATCTATTGTACTTTTTACTCACTTTGCTAGAAAATCGGGATTGCAGATACGCTCTATAAGCATGAAAAGGGACCAAAATCATGCGTGTGTTATAAAAAAGAAGTAAAAGAATTTAGCTCACTTAATGCTTTTGTTCTGACATATTTTGGTGAAATTTCGAAAAGTATCCAATTTATGTGAAACAAGTTGAAGATTCATACAATTTTGAGAATTCCATTTTAACTGAATTCAATTTCAAAAAGTGGTATATCTTTTAAAATAACTTGCAAGATATTAACATGACGTAGTTGGGACGGACTTGAAGGCTACTTAATATTAGGGTAGAAGAACGTAAAAGTCAGTTTCTTTAAAATTTCTTGGGTAACTGTTGAAGGTATTGCCGAGACGAGAGTAAGTAATGAAACGGTGACTCGACTATGCTAAACAGCTGTTCGACGCATATCGATAAAAATTAGCAAAATGGTTTCAAAAAGATTATTTGATGCAATTTAAAATGCAATTTTGTACAGAAAAAGGGAATATGTTTAGGGAAAAATACATGACGAAACAAACGCGTCTTAGCGACGGGTTTTGAGAGGTTGAATCACTTGGAGATGCTTTGTGTGAAGGATGTTGCCATGTTGTTCTTCATCCTTAAAAAAAGACAGATTTGAGCTAGTCTACGGATATTGGGATGTTTTTGCTCGCAAGGAGAACAGTTAAGTACTTTTCGTGCCTCGCAAGCATCTTAAAAGGTTTTTAGTATGGACCTTAAAATGAAGCATGAACCGTGTCGTTGAGAAAGATCGCATGAAAGCATCTATTGATGTCCTTGAAACAAAAAACATAATATTTCCTGTGATGAGAGGTGGGTTCAGGAAAGTGGTTTACAAAATGGTTTCTATGGTTGTTGAATAAGGTTTCAGGGAAGAGGTCTTTCAAATGGTTTCTATGGTTGTTCAATAATTTGTCAGCGGTAGGGTGCGGGATTGTTTATGTCCAGTAGTATAATATGTTGTGAGCCGCTATTCAAAGCTAGGCAGCTATTCAAAGATCCTTTAACGTGTTCTGTTCTTGGTTCTTGTCTCCTCCACACATAACATTTTGGTAACAGTCTTTTTATCCCCTTCCAGTCCTTCTCATCTGTCCAGGTTTCACTCATCATAATTACATCCCATTGTTCTAACTCTCCCCAAAATCCTTTATTCTTGTTCTTTAAACCTGAGACATTCCAGAAAGCTATTATCACGATTCTCACTTCCCATCCCTTTTCTTTCCTCCTCACTTTTTTCCCCCTTTGCCGTTTGGAAACCCCTCAATTTTCTCTCTAGACTCTTTTTCGTCTTCCTCCCCCCTACCTTTCTCAAAACATTTTCCATTTATCCTTAGTTCTTCTAATTACCTCCATGACAAATCTTTTATTTTCACTTTGCACGTTCTTTGCATTCCCTTTAACTATTTCGTCGTTCTTGGCTTATTTCTCCATATACTCATTCCTAATTTCTAAATTGCTTACCCGTTCTTCCAACTGTTTTTTTTTCACTATTTCTCTGTTCGACAACCTCTCTTTGTATATTCTCTATGTTCTCTAGTTTACCTGAAACCTTTTCTTTTTCTTCCTTCCAGCGTTTATCCTTTTCTTCCCACTTTTCTCTTACCTTTTTCACTTCCCCCCTTACATCATTTCCCTGCCTATCCATATCCCTATTCATATCGTCCAAGCCCTTTCTTGTTTCTTCCTTCAACCCTTTTATGAGAGCTTCCAATTTTTCCAACATCCCCCACCCGCTTATCTCCTTCTGGGGTTTTCCGTTTAATTATAACTTTATTGCTATCTTGGCCTTTTTCTAAATCATCATCCCATACCTCTCTTTTTCTTTTATCCTTCCCATCACTGCTTGTCACGCTTGCCTTTTTTTGATATTCGTCCAGACTCCTATTTGAACTTGCGCTTCCTAGCTTGTTCAGGGGCTGTATATTTGAGAGCCTTCCGCGTTGTTGGCATGTCACTGAGTCTCTTCTCGCTACCATCCCCTCCCTGGTCGACTGATTGGACCTTTCCTCACCGCTCCTGTCACTGCGATCTTCGCCACCCTCCCCCCACTGCGCAAGCTTTCAGCAACTTCATCTCTTGTTCCCACTACTGATTGCAGTTCTGAGCGATCGTCCAGTAACTGTTGCCCTCTGGCGTCAGTTTGTGGACTTAGCGTCGTCGGCATCTTACCTTACCCAAAGCTGCGTGACGTTTCCCGCCTAAAAAGCTTACCTCTTGCCCCCTTACCCAGCAACTATTTCTCCTACTCCTCACCTCAAAAACTTTGAACGCTTCAAATTACCACTTCAAACCACTTACTTTCACACTTTGAATATTTGCCTTCACTCACCCTGCTTCCCTTACACTCTATCTCCGCACTCTCTGCCCTTTCTGCATCCACACACCCTTATTCCCTTTGCCAAAGCCAAAAAACTACCACTTGACACAAAAGACTTCTTTCACGATCGGTACCTGAAACGGAAGCCCTGAAGTTTCTCATGTATTATGCATGGGGAAAAATCCCTTTTTTTTAGTGTTTCGAATAATTGTTTAGGGTTCAAAAAAATATGACAGAAAAGTATAGGGCCTTGTAAAGAATTATTCAGAGAATTGTTAATTAGGCAGTCAAGCATGACAAACAGCATGAGAGCCGCACTCTTAGTGCATGGGTGGCACCAAATGAGTTGCATAAATCAAGGTTCCAGTATATTTATTAACAGCATGCGTACACGTTTGTAACAGTATTCTAGAAGCTAGAATAAGTAACGAAAGTGTGACTCAACTGTGCTGTAAAGCTGACCCCTCCTATCACTTGGACGTTTCGAAGCAAGGTCGTGCGCACGTGCGCATTTTGGTTTGGTATTCAATCAGATCTCATAGAGAAAAAGTCCTAGGTTCCTTGTGGATTTTGACATATTAGAAGATTAGTTTCATTGTCTTAAAAAGGAATTTGAAGAAGCACCGAAGCATTGGTAGAAGTTTTGTAAATGTTTGTTGTTTGGGATTTAAGAATAAAAAAGGCGAGAGATAGAAGGAAGGGGATTTGAAAGGAGAAATTTGAGATTAAGTCAATGGATTTGTTTAAAAGAAAAAGCTTTTTTTAATTTATAAAAATTTTGTATATAAATAAAAAGTGAATTATCTTTAATGAATGACTTAGGTTTTGGACTCCATTACCATCAATAACTTGAAGATACTGAGTGGTGAAAGTTCGCTCATGAAAATGCTCGATCGTTGTTGCACGGCATTTGGTAAAAGGTAAGTACAGTAATTACCCTGGCGTACTTTTCATATCTCTTAAATTTCATTGCTTTTTGTGGCTTTTACAGGCTGCTGCGCGAGTGGGTTTGCAGACCTTCTTGTCGCAAGTCCGTCATCATACCACGGCAAGAAGCCGTTACAGAGTTAATGGATAGAGGGGATGAAGTTCGGAACGCACGTAGTATGATGAGCGTTCTGCCAGATCTCGAGAGACTGTTAAGCAAGTGAGTTTTTCCCCTTTCGTCTCAGCAAAACATGTTTCTGATTATCAACGTCAAAATTAAAATGATATAATCTTGTTTCGAAGGATTCACGCACAAGGAAACCATGCTAAGATGTATAATCATCCTGATGGTAGAGCCATTATGTTCGAGGGACCCACCTACTCAAAGAGAAGAATTGTAGATTTTATAACCGTACTGGAGGGGTTTGAAGAAGTATGGAAGATAATCAATCTTTTCGATGGTAACACTTTAATATTAATAATCATAAATTAAGTTATAAAGGATGGTCCCTTAAGAGAGAATTCGGACGTTTTTTGTCATTTGTTGTTTCCAATCCTTCTATATGAAGGCGTTAGTGACACTGCTTGAGTCACATTCTTCTCTCACTCGAATGTAAAAGAGTAAAAAGAGATGTCTGGTTTCCATGCATGTATTATGGAAAAAAAATTAATACAGTTTTAAAGGCCACACATAGCTTGGAGTAGTTGTCAAACTGCAGCGGGGAGATAGCTGTCTCGCGTGGGGCATCCACTGTCCCTTCGCTTGGTACAGCCACACTTTGCATGCAAGAATACTCGAGTTGGCGCTGCTACTGCACTGTTCCGGCTACGCGTACATCTCTCATGGGGCGCCGGTTGCCCCTTCACGAGAAACGACCACTGGTACTCAGATTTGGCGAGAGGCTAAACTCTGTGGTGCTATATGTACCCTTTTTTTCTCTCAGTGTAATTAATTTTTTTTCCAAATTATTTTAATCCATTATTTAAGAAGTTAATTTCCGGGTTACTACAAATCAAGGTATGGTTAGTGAAATATTTGGTGCCAGTCAATTTTAAAATAAAATTAAAAGAAGTAAATGGAAATAAGCTATTTCGTTCAATTTCAGCTAGCAAAGATGTACTTAAGTGCCCGCGGAGTGGGGTGGATAAGGAAAAACACACACTTCAATTCAGCATAGGAATTACGATGTTTATTAAATAAAATAAAGAACCGAATTGAAACCGTTGAGAAGAGCTAAAACTTTACGCAGTTAGGTAATTCAATTTATGCGACGTAGACTAGGATGTGTGAGGCAAGAACCGAAACGAGAATTAACATCAGAGTGAATTGAACATCAGAGCAAATCATTAAACTTCAAAACAGATTGTTGGAAATCAGAATAAGTCATTGCGCGGTTATTTAAATAATACGGACCGTTGTCCGATCATGCTTGATCAAGCGATTTTAGTAATTAACAATTGAAAATCCTTAGAAAGATCTGCACAAAATGATTTTAATACAATTGAATGATACGGAAGAGAAGAGTATTCAGAAAACCTCACCTGCAACCACTCTACGTTTTATCAACTGGCGTTTTCCTCGAAAGTGTCATCGTCTCGACATCTTAACCTTCTTTCCTTTAATATTCAAATATAGCGGCTGATAGCCGTCCCAAAGATCTGATTCCAAGATTCCCATGTCAACGTTAAGAAAAGTGAAATCGCACTCGTATTCCTTTTTTTTTAGGTAAATTATTCTACGACTCACTGTAATACGCGCGAGGTGAAAACAAAACAGTGCGAGGTGATTGAGTGCTTAGCACAAAGTGACGAGGTGAGGGTCTCTTCCGGAATCGTGGCGTGTACGGAAACAGGCAGCACTACGAGGGTAAACTACTTATTTCTAACTTAAATGGTAATCCACGACGATCAAGCACCGACGATCGATATTCCCAGCGAAGTTGAGTTCGGCCCAGAGATAACTCCAGGTATACGAAGGATAGCCAGCCGGCTAAAATCAATTTGACACCTGACATTGATGTCGTCTTCCTGGTCGCTTGTGTGCACGGGAATCACATACATGTACTTTGACCAGGATCCTCTTCGGGCCTCAGCGATGCGGAAGTGAACGTCAGGTGTGAGAGTGAATGTGGATTCTCTGAGCCCCCTTGGCTCAGAGTTAACATGTGAACATAAACAGGTAGACGAAGTGTGAGAGTGTGATAAATAAGTGTGGTTGTCCTTCTGGTACGGATCGTTGTTGGTAGTCAGCTGATTGTCAGAGAGCGCATGTGCTTCAATCAGCTGATTTGCTGTATGCCAACAGCATTGGTGACTCTGTGCTAAACGTTATTTCGCGAGAACTTAAGGTAATGTGCGTGGTAGAAAAGTACCACGTCACAGTATGTATACGGCGCATATAAATAAAACGTCTACATTCTTCATTTATAACTACCGGATTTTTTCAGATTTGAAGTAGAGTCCTTCTTTTTTAAAATGTGCTGACCATATCCGTGAGGATTTTCTTTTCCTACATATTTTTCTCCATTTATTCGACTTATTATTTCTTTGCTTTTTGTTAGCTTTGCATATGCTGGAAAGTTATGAGTAGCTAATGTGGAACAACCCGTTACACAAAATTTTTCCATAATCATTCCACATGAATATTAGTTTTTGGTGTTATCCACAGTTTTTCATTGAAATTTGCAATTTGAAATTAAAAAAAAAAATTAAAGAATTTCCTTTCAATCATTTTGCTAATGAACAATAATGTCATTGTTATTTAATAATGTAGTAGATATAGTGTCTGCGAAAAAATGTACCAATGCTTTCAATCTAATTCTTTCTTTTCAGAATGATTATTACTAATAACTAACAGTTTTACATAGTATTTTAAATAAGGAAAGATTTTTATTGTCTATTTTCAGGAAAAATATATATTTTAATTGATCTTTTGCATTTTGGCAGAACTCGGACCCGAAAAAATAGCGCACTCAGGTGAGTGGTAAACTCTCCCATTGCCTTCCCGTCTGCGGTAAATGAAATAAATATCATGTGCATCGAGTGGGAGATAGGTGATTTAACTGGTGTGATTGCTGCAGGATCTAGGAAACTTCAGACTGGCTTAGAATCTCCTGTTTTCCACACTATGCACATCATACTGTAAAAATGTAATTATAATATTGGTAATTGAATCAAAATTGACCGTGATAACTATTCGTATGGACAATACTAATTCTATTTGAAATTCAGCTTTCGTGTTTTTCTCTAGTGTGGCACCTGGCTACTGTGTTCGAGGAGTTAAAACGCCTGAAAAAAGATAAAGGACAGGAAATGTCGATCGTTGTATCGACCAAGGAATTACGGGTCACAAGTTGAGTTTAAAATATAAATACAATAGTTATAACGCAGAGCAAGGTGCTCCACATTCGTGCTCAAGTTATAATAATGGAAATGGTCTAAAAAGAAAATATTAGTTTAATGTGGTAACAGTGGTAGGCATCGTTACCCGAAAGAATGTTCTGGAAAAAGTGTTAAAGGCATGAGAAGATATGACATAACAGATAATATCGCATTCGCAGGGAAGCTATTACTCTTTGACATTATGTTTGTCTTTGATTAGGTATTATTCGCGTTACCCAAATCTTCCGAGGGGAAAGTGGTCGGATGCCTTTAATTATATAGAATCGGTGTATGAGTCAATCTAACGACCACTCTGAGAAATGCTGAATCATCGATGAATGGTAGGAGTAATTTAAGCCTATTTAATTTATCGATTTTCTTGTTGCGTTCCAGGAAAAAATCGCATCTTTAAAAAATTATGCCTGAACTACCATTATCAGTCGATTTCTTGTATTTAGGATTTCTCGTGTTTTACAAATACTACCTTATAATTCTTTGTTGACCTAGCGAAATTGCCTCTGACCCAATAAGGATACGAAAGAACCCTAGTTAGTGTTTTCAGTTCAAGTTTGATGTTTATTGATGAAGTAATCTTTTTCGAGAGCTGCGCAAGTAAGCAAGCACCACTGAATTTTAATTGTGGCAAACTGAGCCTCATAATTGAGGCTACTCTCAACTCTGTACACAAAAAGTAACTGTTTTATTACATAAAACGAATCTTCGTACACTTACTTAATTTAGACTATCCAGCCAAGATATACAGTTTTATGTCAGATTTTCTTGCTTAGACATTTTTACCGAGTATCTAAGTTGATCAGTATATAAATTCTGTAGCAGCCCTAACTTTTTTGAATGCAAATATCTTTGAATTACGTGACCTTCATTTAATGAAGTATCTTTATTCTGCGCCCTTTTTCTTAATAAGACGCTGGCTGGTTGCAAAGTTCACGTTAACACATCCTTAAGAGCTTGTGCTTCGTCAAGAGTTTTCACCTATCAAAAGATTATCTGCGTAAAAATCAGAATGATATCTCTTGCAGTTGAATATTATTCCTTATTTTGCATATGTACTGCACATCTTGAAAATATCTGCGGAAAGTACAATGTTGTGCTTTCTAAACCGCAAAGCAATTCAGAAAAGACGTGCTAGCCTGAACTGTGGGTCCTCATGCAGTCATCGTAAAAAAAGTCTTTGATGATTCATCGAAAACTATAGAAATGTTGGTAGTCATGCTGTCAGGCTTCATCACAGCGTGATAAGTAAAACAGCACCTCGGAGATTCAAACTTAATTTTTTCTTCTTAATTTGTGAATCTTTCTAATTTACGTTCTATGGAGTTTCGTCGTGAACTGCTGCTCACAAAAATTCTCTACTTCGGGTTTCCTTATGCGTTTGCCAGATATAACGTGATCTGCTTCTCAGAGTCTCTTAACCCTGTTATCTAACTGCTGGTTAGTAATCAGATGGAGATACGTAGTCTTATTGGCCTTCAAATAGTCTTATTGGCCTTCAAATAGTCTTATTGGCCTTCAAATATTTTGGAAACTTCGGTCCCATCCCAACAACGTATTTTAAAGTAATGAACCTTTAAGGCGAAGTATCATCTGTCTGATGCACAATAAATCCCAAACTAGGCTAGCCTCGATTAGCAGATAGAAATGTGGATTTTTTATTTTTCGATCGACGAATTGTGTATGAAATTGGCATGACAATCCTCAACACTAGTAAATCCAGATCACAGCACAACTCCTGCTTTTTTTAATGTGTTTGTGATCCCGTAACTAGTAAATCTCCATTCGATCTCGAATATTAATAATAGCTGTCGATAATATGACTTGCACGTCTTCATCATCGACAGCCTCTTGCAATAATCCGTCTATTAGAGCAGTGTAGAGAGTATTAGAATTAAATTTTTTAGAAGAGACTGTTGATTTGAGCAGACGATAACTCTCGGGATAAGTAGCCCGAAGATTGCGGGCTCTATTCCTGCTGCGAACCTTTATTAAGAAAAAATTCAAATATTTGCACATATCATTTTTTTTAAACTTATTTTTAATCAATGAAATATAAATTGTTTAAGTGCTCTTTCGCAGTAAAAAACAAACTTTTTCGAATGTTAAAATTTTTTTTAAAGAATGAGTTTCCTTTGTAAAAATTATAATTTTTTCGTAATGCTCGCTAATTAAATTTATAATAAGAAGTACGAACCTGGTGTTTTAGGCAAAAAATTGTACTTTTAAGCAGAAATAATAAACGGAGCATTAAAACTGATTGATCCTGTAGATTTTTTCAATGTAAACCAGGTATGTTTACCAATCGACATTTTGAAAAAAATATTGAACTGGTAAAAAAACCTTCTTTTGCTATATGTGCCAAATTCGTGATGCTTTCTGTTTTTCATGTTTCTATGACGTTCAGGTGTTTTATGTTAAACATAATTGGTCAAAGTTATAAAAAACTATCATATTTAATAGAGCATAAAGGCTCGTTCTTAAAAGAAATAGAAAATTAAAAAAGGTGTATTTCTCACTGAAAAAATCTTTTTTTCAATTTATATTAGCCTAATTTTAGACAATTTTTGAAGGAAATTATATGCAAAAACATGTTTATAATTGAAAACTTCCGGCTGCACATTCGAAGCGATTCCGCCTAAGTTCCTCGGACAATTGTAAGACAGGATCGAACTAGTCCGTAAAGACAGCATCGAATTTTTAATTATAGCATTTTTTCTCGAAACAGGTTAAAAAGCACAACTTACTGCTTTGGCAAGTTAATACTCAGGTTAGGAACTATAATTACAAAAATAATAGATTATAACAAAAAATAACAATTAGCTGTCCACCTTTTTAGTTGAGTAAGGTGCGTTTGACTTATTTCAACAGAAGACACACGTAACAGCACTTCATTCTCTCTTCATCAAACACGTCACAAAATTAATAACTATTTAATAACTATAATTTAATAACTATTTAATTAAACTATTTTTTCAAATTCTTTGTTTATAATTGAAAAAATTTGGTCTTACATTTTTTGTTGGTTTAAAATAAATCTTCTTAGTTTAAATTTCATTTTTTATAAAAAGTGTAACTATTTCTTAAAAAATCATTGATTTTTATATTCTTTCTATTAAAAGTTTCAAAATCTTTAAAAAATTTCTAAATTATTTATTTATTTATTATAGTTATTCTTGTTAAAAAATTGGAAAGGTTTCAGGAAAATAAATGTTTTCTTAAGAAACCGGAGAAAGTTTTTAGTGTTTTTCATTTTGAAAAATAATTTTTAGAGATAATTGAAATTTGTAAAAACATTTTTAAACATTTCAATAAATTATACGCCTGAAGAATCGCGAAAAAGAGTTTTATAAATTTTTATAGTAAATCACGGTAAAAGACGAGAGACAATAAAAAATCTTGATTGAAAATTAGTTGTTTTTTGTTGCTCATAATTTAACATATTTTTTTTAAGTATTATTTTTGATAGAAAATATGTCTTATATAACTTCGTTATTTTTGGTTGACAATTAGTTTTCTAGATTTAAAATTTATCCGTTTGATTGAAAATTCAACTATTTTTTGAAAACTTGTTTTTCAGTTGAAAAACTAACTACTATTACAACTTCTTCCATATTTTTTCTCGAAATTTATAGAAATATTCTTAAATGATCTGTAGGAAAACTGGTAGAATCTCGATTTTGGGGGAAAAAATTGTTCCACATTTTTTCCCGAAATTTATAGAAATCTTCTTAATTGATCTGTAGGAAAACTGGTAGAATCTCGATTTAGGGGGAAAAAATTGTAACCCTGTCGGTAAAGAAATATCCCATAAAGTATTTCAATACTCTTATTTTTTAAAAAGTAAGTACTACAGTACCTGGACAAAATATTATTGTTGATTAGGTCCTAAATATTGGTTGATTAATTTTTAAATATTTAAACAAATGACATTTGTTTAAATAATATTTTTTTTCTAAATTTTGTGTTAATTAGGAATTGTCACAATTTCTTTGCTGGATATTCATTAAGATTGTGTAGTCCGTGGGGAAAAGGATAGGGTAGAGTGGTGCGATACCGACCGGTAGTCCCATCCCGACCCCACCATGTTTCTCAATACACACGCTGCCGCAGAATTCATCGGTGGTG
>JAAAKG020132686.1:0-14427 GCA_010014905.2 Druon quercuslanigerum
ATATCTCTAGTAGCTTAAGGGAAAAGCACCCGATTGGCACTCGAAAATTCTAGGGTTTGATTCCAAGCGGAGCGAAGAAGATCTTTTTTCAGAAAAATTGTTGAGTTTATAACTCGATCTAGTCTAAAACGACTTTAAGAATTTCCGTTATATCAGATGATAATACAGATTCCTTAAAAAAAAAACTTGTAACACTTGGAATAATAATTCGTGTATATCTAATTAAGGATTCTTCTTTCGATCTCTCTAGTAGCTTAAAGGAAAAGCACCCGTCTGGCACTTGAAAATTCTGGGTTTTGATTCTCAGCGGAGCGAAGGAGATCTTTTTTCTAAAAAATGTTTGAGTTCATAACTCCATCTAGTCTGAAACTACTTTAAGAATTTTCGTTATTCTCTGATGATAATACAGATTTCTTGAAAATCAACACATTACTTATTAATGTTAAAAAGAAAAAATTGGCACCGCAGAAGGGAGAGGAGTGAGGGGTGTGAGGGAGAAGTGATAGGGATGGTGAGTTGGTAGGGAAGTAGCGGCAAGTATGAGAGTGGATAGTAAGGAAGTAAGGTTGAGTATATGGTCTAAAGAAGGGACTGTGGGTAAGGGAATTATAGGAGAAGTGTAAATAGGGATATTTTTTGAAAAGAGAGGGGGGTTGTGAATGTGGAGGGGTGGTAGGAAAGTGACAAGACATGTACGGGTGGGTGTTAAGAAATTGAGGAAAGGAGTAGTAGTTTTAGTGGGTATGTGCGGGTTTGTATGGAAGATGGATTTTTCAGCTACGAGTACTTAATTAGCGTCTTAGTTGGTAACGAAATCCTCTTCTGTAGGGACTCAGCGCCGACTTTCACTATTTTTTTTTACATTTAATTCAATCTGTTGAATATGAAAAATTTTGAGAAAATATTTAATATACAGGTATGGAGTGCCACAGGTTTATATGAAGCCGGAAACTCCAAGCCAGGAGGTCGAGTATCAAAGGCGTAATTCCTCGAAGGGTATCGAGAAAGCCGCCTCTCAACCCCATCTCTCCTTCGAGGAGGAGAGACTCGGAAATAACGAGAGCTCTTCTCAACGCAACAATCCCTCCGAGACGATAAAAGCCAGTGCTTCTGTGGACCCTCTGGACAAGGAGAAATATGAAATTACAGTAGAAGATCGCCAGACTGATTTCGGCAGAAGTGGGTCCCAGAGGAAAGACGAATACAGGCCTGAGACCAGCTTCGGGGTTCGTCGAGACGAGGTCAGGTCATCCAAAAGAGAAGTGGATCAGCAAGAGGCTCAAAATTCCATTCAAAATTCTATTCAAAATTCGAGTCAAAACTCTTCCGTTCAAAAGCGGATAGAAGAGCTTCAGAAAAGAAATGAGCATGATGGAATCTATGCTGCAAAGGTTTCCAAAGACATTAGTGAAAATGATGATATCAGAAATTCGGGGCAGAAAGCTGAAAATTCAAAAAGAGTGGAGGCTACCCAGTTTAATAATAAGGAAAATTATTTTAAAACCGAGTCGAGGAAGGATGATCTTGAGCATGGAATTGCAAGATTAAAGATCCAGGGTCAGGGATCAGGATCTGATTATGATAAGGCTGGACAAAGTTCTTCCAATGTGGATTCTGGAAGGGGATCTGCTGTTTATTCGAGTGGGAGACGTCCTCCTCCTGAAGAGCAGGGTCTTACTCAAGGTAATAACAACAACAAAATATTTTTATTACATTGCAATTACTATTAATCTATTATTAATTAATATTTATATCAATATTAATATTTATTAATACACATTTTAGACTTAAGATGGTTAAAATAAAATTAATTTAAAAATGCATTTATGGTGACAGCGGTGAAAGTTGTGCGAATGTTGTTCCTTTTTATATCAATTTAATAAAAAAATTATTATCAATATATTATTTATTAATTAGCAGTAAAAGTACGCATATTAAAAATGTAAACGGTTTAAAAATCCATCATCAAATAAATCTTCCAATATTAGGATATATTAAACTTTTTATAACAATAAATAATAGTTCTTAATTGAAAGCACCCGAAATTTGAACAAATATTTTGAGCGAATTAAAATTGAAAACATTTAAAATTAAACAATTTTAGATTTCGGAAATTTTTTACAAAAATTAACTATATTTTAAGTGAAATGAAGAGGAATGGAACTTGTATCAGTTCGAAATAAAATCTTTTATGATTGAATAATTTGGAATTAAAAAATCTTACACTTAAATTAAAGGAATTCGACAATTTCATTAGAAACGAGTGATTCAAAGCCTTCAAAATGGAACTTGAAAAATTTTGTATTTTAAACTGAAAACTAAATTAAATGTTTCAAAGTCAAAGTCTCTGAAATTCTTGAATTTAAAATTGTTAATGTAAGAAAAAATTATAATTTAGCATTGCAATTCTTTTAGACATTTTTTAATTAAGATAAAAAAATTTAATTTACCGTTCTTTATACCTCTTTGGAAAAATAGTTTCTAATACAAAAGAAAAATTTCGAATAAATATTCTCTTGTTAAAATTTTTATGTTAAATGATTTTCTCAGATCTGAGAACAAGGAAATAAGAATTGCCAATTTGTTTGTGAAGTTCTACAAATATAATTTTCTTAAGATTATTTAGCAGATTCAAAAATATTTTGTAAGATTTCAGACTAGCCAAAAGAGGATCTAAAATGTTAAAGAATTGTTTTTTATTTTGCAGGATTGTTCCAAATATTAGGAAAAACTCGATTCAGTTTAAAAAATATTAAGGGATTTTAGAAGTTTGGAAGAAATTTCTAAATATTTTATAAATTTTCGGAAATCTTTTTAAGTTTAAACATATTTGTAATCTCTTTGAGCTTCTAAAATTCTTAAATACCTTTCAAATTAGCTCGAATTTTCCGTAGAAATAATAAAAAATTCTGCAAAATTAAAAAAAATGTCTTAAAATCTTCTAGAATGTTTTTTGAAAATTTTGAAAATCGTTTGATATATTAATAAATATTCTCTTAGAATAAATTTAAAAAAATCATTAAACATTTTTTTAGGAATCTCAAGAAACTTGCTTGATTCTCTTGAAACCTTAAAAAAAATTAAACGTTATTTTTTATAATTTAAAAAAAAAACTATATTCTTTTTAAATTATTTGAAACCTTATAAAGGAACATTTTTTTGAAACTTTTTAAGAATTCTGTAACTTTTAAATATCTTTTAAAATTATTGGCATTTTACCTAAACCAAAAATAAAATTTTCTATTAATCTTTCAAATTCTTTTTGGAAAATTTTTAAATCTTTAAAAATGTTTTAAAATCTGTTTAAATATTCTGTTAAAATTAATTTTCTTAAAAAAATTTTTTTTTAATTTGTCTAGGAATCTAAAGAAATTTTTTTATTTTCTGGAAACCTTTCAAAATTTTCAAAAAACTTCGAATTTTTTTATCAAAATCTTGAGAAATGTACAATATGCTTAAAATTATATTTAATCTTCTCAAAATCACATTTATTTTCCAATCTTTTTTAAACTTTTAGATATCTTTTAAAACAATTTATTTTCCAAAAATGTTTAAAATCCTACAAAATTAAAAAATATTTCAAATATTCCAGATTCTTTTAGAACGATTATTTTTTAACGTAACCATCTTAAGTCTAAGATTTTATTTCGTTTATTGTTTTTTATTATTAGTAAATTAGGAGTATAAAAAAAAATTAGACGGCTCCCACCGCTGCCACCATAAACTCATTTTTAATTAAATTAAACTCAAACCATCTGGTTTCTTTCTTATTTTAATCAAATAAAAATAAAAATAAAAATTTTATTACTTAATTATTTAATAACATTAGCAGTAAAGATATTTTTAAACTTCAAAATTTATTGTTCATTCTTTAACGAGCATAAGAAACAGTTAAAGCGCGAAACTACAAAGTTATAAATCTGAACATTTGATACGGAAAATCAGACAATTGAAAAAGGTCAACTTGTTTTGATATTTATTCACTAAATTTTCATTGTTTATAAAAATAGAGCACTAATAGTTAAAGAAAAATTAAAAACAAATTGAAATTTTTTAATTGCTACCTTTTTCGTATTATACGTTCAGATTTATAATTTTATAATTTTGCGCGTTTACTGTTTCTTATACTCATTGCTGAATAAACAGTAAGTAAGTAACAGTAAGTACAGTAACAGTAAGTAACAGTAAGTAAAGTACAATAATATTTTAGGTTGATCTTAAAATGTTAGCTTAGTGTTTCAAATTTACGTTCTGAGAGACGGATTATACATAAACATACATTGAAGAAATAATGCAAGATTGTTATTATATTTGAGGAAAAAAAGTCAATACACAAAAAAATTATTTTAGGGTAAAACGTGCATTGAAATGTATTAGAAAATTTATAACAAATGTGTAACTTTTCTTTAAAAAATCACTAAGGAGAGCCCGTATGTGGAATCAAAACTTCTTATGGATATCTAAATAGTCTTCCTTATTTATGGACCCCAGAGCCGATTTATTTGAAAATCACAAAAGTCACAAAAAGCCACAAAAATTGGTATCAAGTTTGATTATTTATAAATTAACATAGTAATCAAAACGCTATCGTGAAAACTATTATACCATTTTTCTTGAAATGTAACAAGGCTACAGAAGTTTCTTCATCATTTTTGTTTTAGATAATCTTTATTGAGATTGAGGTATTAAATTCAGATGGTCATTTTCATGTTACTAAATTTTCTCATGAATAGGTAAAATGTGTCTTACAACATAATTTGTTCTTATTTAATTAAAATAATGTTGATATATAGAAGGGCTACAGAAGTTTCTTAATCATTTTTGTTTAAGATCATCTTTATAGAGATTGGGGTATTAAATTCAGGGGATTATTTTCGTTTTAGGAAATTTTCTCAGGAAGGGGTCAACTGTGCCTTACAATATAATTTGTTTTTATTTATTTTTATTTTATTAAAATTAGGAAGAAAACCTGATATGTAAGATGGTTCGAACCAAATTTAATCGAAACTCATTTAAGGTGACAGCGGTGGGAGAATCAAAAAATATTATTATAACTGAGGGTCACAAAAAGCCACATCAATTTGTATCAAGTTTGATTATTTTATAAATTAGCATATTAATCAAAACCCTCACATATAGGATAGTATGCCAATCTTCTTGAAATATTCAAGGGCTACTGAAGTTTCTTCATCATTTTTGTTTTAGATAATCTTTATTGAGACTGGGGTATTAAATTCAGGAGATTACTTTCATGTTAGGAAATTTTTTCACGAATAGGGAAAATGTGTCTTACAGCATAATTTGGTTTTACTTAACTAAAATAATGTTGATACATAGAAGGCCTACAGAAGTTTCTTCATCATTTTTGTTTAAGATAATCTTTATAGAGATGTGGGTATTAAATTCAGGGGACTATTTTCGTTTTAGGAAATTTTGTCAGGAAGGGGTCAAATGTAAGGCACATTTGTTTTTATTTTATTAAAAGAAGGAAGAAAACCTGATACTTCAGATGATTAAAACTAAATTTATTTTAAAATGCATTTAAGGTGCAGCGATGGAAGCACCAAAAACTAGTATTATAAGTGAGGGTCATAAAAAGCCACAAAAAATTGGTATCAAGTTTGATTATTTTATAAATTAGCAAAGTAATCGAAATGCTGTCGTAAAAGATATTATACCATTCTTCTTGAAATATAGAAGGGCTACAGAAGTTTCTTCAGAATTTTTGTTTTAGATAATCTTCATAGAGATTTGCGTATTAAATTCAGGGGATTATTTTTGTGTTAGGAAATTTTGTCAGGAAGGGGTCAAATGTAAGGCACATTTGTTTTTATTTTATTAAAAGAAGGAAGAAAACCTGATACTTCAGATGATTAAAACTAAATTTATTTTAAAATGCATTTAAGGTGCAGCGATGGAAGCACCAAAAACTAGTATTATAAGTGAGGGTCATAAAAAGCCACAAAAAATTGGTATCAAGTTTGATTATTTTATAAATTAGCAAAGTAATCGAAATGCTGTCGTAAAAGATATTATACCATTCTTCTTGAAATATAGAAGGGCTACAGAAGTTTCTTCAGAATTTTTGTTTTAGATAATCTTCATAGAGATTTGCGTATTAAATTCAGGGGATTATTTTTGTGTTAGGAAATTTTGTCAGGAAGAGGTCAAATGTGCCTTGCAGTCTAATTTTTTTATTTATTTATTTTTATTTTAACAAAATAAGAAAGAAAACCTGATACGTAAGATGTTTAAAACTAAATTTATTTGGAAATGCATTTAAGGTGGCAGCGGTGGGAGAATTAAAAACTAATATTATAACTGAGGGTCACAAAAAGCCACATCAATTAGTATCAAGTTTGATCATTTTATAAATTAGCATATTATTCAAAACCCTTACATAGTGTGAGAGCACCAATTCTTGACACCTTAACCCTATTATTGGCATGCGTAGAATCAAAGTGAATTTGTTTTACTTTTAATGCATACTTCATTTTCAGCATGATAGTAGAATTAGATTAATTGAGACAAAAAATGCTAAAAAAATATATTATCTACAAAATCAGAAAAGGGTGCCAACAATTGGAGGGTTGACAAAAATTGGTGCACTTACCCTATAGGATAGTACAGCAATATTCTTGAAATATTCAAGGGCTACAGAATTTTTTTCATTATATTCGTTTTAGATAATTAAATAATCTTTATTGAGACTAAGGTATTAAATTCAGGAGATTACTTTCATGTTAGGAAATTTTCTCAGAAAGAGGTCAAATGCGTCTCACAATATAATTTTTTCGCTTTATTTTTATTTTATTAAAATAAGAAGCAACACCTGATACTTAAGATGGTTAAAATTTAGTTTAATTAAAAATGCATTTAAGGTGGCAGCGGTGGGAGAATGAAAAAGTAGCATTATCGCTGAGGGTCAGAAAAGCCACACAAGATTAATATTAAGCTTGATTCTTTCATAAATTTACATATTAATCGAAACCCTTACATAAAAGATAGTGTACCAATTTTCTTGAAATGTTAAAGAGCTACAGAATGTTGTTCATCATTTTCGTTTTAGATAATCTTTATTGA
Organism: Druon quercuslanigerum; assembly: GCA_010014905.2. Lineage (NCBI taxonomy): Eukaryota > Metazoa > Arthropoda > Insecta > Hymenoptera > Cynipidae > Druon > Druon quercuslanigerum. The sequence continues at coordinate 7,084 of JAAAKG020132686.1, forward strand.
GATTGGGGTATGAAATTCAGGGGATTATTTTCGTGTTAGGAAATTTTCTCAGAAAGAGGTCAAATGTGTCTTCTAACGTAATTTGTTTTTATAATCAGGGCAGGATTCCGAGTGGGTGGATATAGTGGAATCAGAATTGAGGAGTATCTTGGAACCAAGAGATGTTCCGGCAATGGCCCACTCCACTTTGTCCGAAAGTGTGTCTTCAGTGACACCTCCCTTGCCTCCTTTATCGCCTCACGGCAGCCCTAGGACTCCAAGGAATAGATATTCAGCAAGGTAAATTATATTTTTATACTCTCCGTAATACATGTCGACAAGTTGCTCAGACTGAAGAATATGAATATTCAGGCATTCATAAAACATCTTTTGAAAACACTTAATCCCATTTGCATTGTTTACGTATTGGCGATTTTTATATAACAGGGGTCTTAATCAAAAGTTGGCGAAAGTATTGAGAAAAATATTATGAGTTATCTAAAAAAAAACACATTTTAATTATTAAAATCAAATCTAATTTTAAGTGTTTTAAAAATTTTATTTATCGATAAGGGAGTGTCCATTAAATACGTGAGAAGTGTTTATGAAATTTAAGAACCCCTCCACCCTCACTGGAAGTTTTTTTTTCCCCCACCCCCTCCCTTCTTTCTTAAGTAGGATAATTTTTTTTACTCAATATATCAACAATGTATTAAGTATTTTCATAGTAAACGACATGTTAAGGAAATGAACAAAATTTTATAAGATTTGAAAAGATTTCAAGGGATTTTGAAGTATTTGATAGGACTATAAAGTACTTGAAACCAAAAGTTTTTTAAGGCTTTCATGAGATTTTAAGGGATTTCGAAAGATTTCGAGGAATTTTAAAAATTTGAGGGTATTTCAAGCAATTCCGAAGGATTACTAGAGGTTCGAACGATTTCAAGCTAATTAAAAAAATTTAAAGAGTTTGAAAGTAAAGTTTAAGAGAGAATATCAATTTCTTAAAGGAATGTTACAATATTTTAAGGGACTCCAAGGAATTTAATCAGGTTTTAAAAGATTTTACAAAATTTCAAAGGCTTTCAAAAGATACCGAAGAATTTCGACTAAAAACAATTTTAAGAGTTTTAAAGAGATTTTAAGGGATTTTAAAGATTTAAAGGATTTTAGAAGATATACAAACACTTAGAATTTTGAAAAATTTCAGATAATTTTAATGGAATTCTAAATATTTTGAAGATATTCATACGATTTCAAAGGATCCTTAGGGATTTCAAGAGATTTTAAGGTATTTTCGAGTAAAAATGTTTCGAATTGAGTTCGACTTGGTGATGTCTTGAGTTCGTCTCCAAGACATCGATGTCTGGCTGCGCCTCAAAACTGAGTCGAGAAATCAGCTTTCGTCTTACGTTTATGGTCCCGGAAGGTCAGACAGCGTTTACGTGTCTCAAGTCAAGCCTTGTCTTGGCTAAGACGGCGTTTACTTGTCTCAAGACGAGCCTTGTCTTGTCTGAGATGGTCGAACCTTTTTCGACTCATCAATGAAATTGAAATTGATGAGTGAAACATTTGTAATTATCAAAATAGATATTTTTAATTAAAAAATTCAGATTGTGTGGGTCTGAACGAGTACCACCCTTAAAAATTTTCTTCAAAATAATTAGAAACTAAAACCGCTCGTTTTAGAGTCATAAATATGCGGCTCAAGACATAAATATATGCATTCAAGACATAGAAACTTCTCTCCAAGACATAAACTGAAGTCTGGGACATAAACTGAGACACAAACTGAGACATGCTCAGGTCGACCTTTTCGACTTCAGCATGTCTTGATTGAGGACAATTCAAGTCAGAACCAAGTCGAAAAATTTTAACTCGGGTTTTCAGTTATTTTGAATTATATCAAAGGATGTCATAGAATTTTAAAGGATTTTAAAGAATTTTAAGATATACCTAAATACTTTTTATGGATTTTGAAGGATTTTATGGAATTTTAATAGGACTTTGAAGATTAGAAGGAATTTCATAAGGTTATAGAAGATTTTAAGAGTTTTCAAGGCATATCAATAGAATATGAGTGATTTTAATATATTTCATGGAATTGTAAGTGATTTTAAAATAGTAAAAAGAGAGCTATCGGATTTTAAAGAATTTTAAGAGATACCCAAATATTTTTACGAGTTTTGAAGGATTTTATGGAATTTTAATAGGATTTTAAAGATTTCTAGGGATTTCGAAGGATCCGAAGCGATTATAAGGTACTAAGTAATTTGATGGGATTCTAAGGGGTTTCAAATTCTTTGAATAGATGTCCCCAGCTTTCAAAGGATTTTCAAGAATTGTCAAAAATAATTAAGTTTTTGCATAAATCTTGAAGAGTTTCAGGGGATTTTAATAGGATTTTGAAGACCTAAAGGAATTTGTATAAGATTTTAAACGAGTTTAAGGGATTGTAAGTGATTTGGAAATATTACAAACTAAGCTACAGGTTTTAAAAAATTTTATATATTTAAAGAAATAACCAAATATTTTTATGAATTTTAAAGAATTTTAGGGAATTTTAATGGATTTTTGAAGACTTAAAGGAATTTCGTATAAAATTTCAAAGGATTTCAAGGGATTGTAAGTGATTTAAAAATATTACAAAGAAGGCTACCGCGGTTTAAAGAATTTTAATGGATTTAAAGGAATACCCAAATATTTTTATGAATCTTTAAGGATTTTAGGGAATTTTAATGGAAATTGGAAAACTTTAAGGAATTTCGTAAAAGGTTTCAAAGAATTTTAAGGGTTTGTAAGCGATTTAGAAATATCACGAAGAAAGCTACCTGTTTTTAAAGAATTTTAATGGTTTTAAAGAAAGACTTAAACATTTTTATGAATTTAGAAGGATATTAGGGAATTTAATTGGGATTTTGTAGACTTAAAGGAATTTCGTAAAACATTTCAAAGGATTTTAAGGTATATATATCAAGATATTTTAACAGAATGTAAAGGGTTTTAAGAGATTTTAAGGATTGTTAGTGATTTAAAAATATTATAAAGAAAGCAGAGGGATAATAAAAAATTTTAAACAATTTAAAGAAATAGCTACATATTTTTTTTTAATTTTAAAGTATTTTAAGGAATTTTAATAAGGTGTTGAAGACCTAAAGGTATTTCGTAAAAGATTTCAAAGGATTTTAAGGGATTTTAAGAGAATGTAAGTAATTTTAAGATATTTTAAGTGACTGTAAGCTATTTTGAAGCATTTCAGAAGATGTTACGGAATTTGAAAAGTTTTTAAAAATTTTCACGAGTTATTGAAGTATGTTTACGAAAATTGAAAGATCTTCGGGAATTTTAATATGAGTTCGAAGATTTACAGGAATTTCATAAGATTTCAAAATTTTAAACAGATTTAACAGGATTTTCGAGTAATGCCAAAGGATTATGCGGAATTTCAGAAGATATCAAAGGAATTTAAGATATTTCTAACTATTTTCACCAATTTTAGAGAATTTCAAACAATTTTAATGAGTTTTTAAAGATTCAAAGAAATTTAATAGGATTTCAAAATATTTGTAGGTATTTAAAAAGATGTCAAAGAATTTCAGAAGATATCAAAGGATTTTCGAAGATTACAAGCAATTTAAAAGAATTTCAAGAGATTTAGAAGTTTTAAGGTATTTTTAGGTATTTTAAGGGATTTAAAAAATTTCAAAGGGAATGACGGGTTTTAACAGGATTTTAAAGACTGTCAAGATATAGTCAAAGATTTTTACGAATTTTGAAGGATTGCAGATAATTTTAATGTGATTTCAAAAATTGAAAGGAATTTAAAAATATTTCAAAGGTTCTTAAGAGATTTTAAGAAATTTAAATAGATTGTAAGAGATTTTGACACATTTAAAAAGTTTTCACGGAATTCAAAAGAATTTTAAAGAATTTAAAGAGTTACAGAAGTAATTTTATGAACTTTTAAGAAATTTAGGGAATTTTAAAAATATTTCAAACATTTGAAGGAATCTTATAATATCTCAAAGGATTATTTAGGGATTTCGATGATTTAACATTATTTTTAAAGATTTCAGAGATTTCAAAAGGTTTCAAATTATATCCACGGATTTTTAAAGATGTCGTAAGGTTTAAACAACTTTAACCGAATGTCAAAGGGCTGGAAAATAACATAAAGCATTTTAATAGATTTCTAATCATTTTAATGACTTTTAAAAACTTTAAATTAAATTTAACAATTTTTCGGGGATTTTAAGGCAAGATTTTTAAGGATCAAAAAAATTTTGAGAGCTATCATGGGATTTCCTTATGAAATTTCAAAGTATGCTGAAGTATTTTCACGAAATTCTAAGATTTGCAAAAATTTCAAAGACTTTTATAAGAATAAATTAGATTTGCGAATATTAAAAGGGATTTTAAAGGTTTTTAAAAAATTTAAAGAAATTTGAATGATTTTCCGTGAATTCAAAGGATTTTACAGATTTCAAAATATTCCAAATATATTCACGGCTTTTAAAAGATTTCTTAAGATTTCAAAAGATTTAACATAATTTGAAAGGACTAACAATTATTTAAAGAATTTGAAGGAATTCAACAAAATTTTAATTACATTTAACAGATTTTAATGGATTTTGAAACGTTTTAAGGGATTTCAAGAAATTTCCGAAGATTTTCACTAATTTTAAAGATTTATAAAAATTTCATGGGGTTTTGAAGGATTTCAAAGACTTTTAATGGTATTTAAAAGATTTTAAAGGGTTTAACGGAGTTGAACATAATTTTAAGAGAGTTTAAGGAATTGTAGTGATTTTTAAGTATTTTAAAAGATATCAAATCATTTCAAATAATTTTAAAGGATTTTATGGCATATCCAAATATTTTTCGAATTTTAAAGGCTTTCAGGAATTTTCATAATTTCAAGTATCTACAAGGCTTTCAAAATATTTACATATTTAAGGTCATTCGACGAGATTCCTACCTTACCGAAACTTTTTTTTATTTCCTAACTTATTTTCACACGAAATTCCACATCGAGTTAAAAATTTGGGATAGTAAATAAGAAGCACCAAGAAAGGTGGGCCTGATCCTAAATCTTAATAATTATGAAAAAAAAATTTTGTAAATAATTTTTTTAAACTTTTTTCATAATTATTAAAGATTTAGGACAAGCACTATCTTCATTAGTGCCTTTTATTTATCATACCCAATTTTCAACTCGATGTTGCGCTTTGTGTGAAAATAAATTAGGAAATAAATGAAGTGTCGGTAAGGTAGGTATCTGGTCACGTGACCCACTCGTCAAATGGCCTTAAGAAGATTAAAACAACTCAGGTTTTCGCCACATCTAATATTGAAAATACGGCTACGAGGATGCATAGTTTAGTATTTTATTATCAATTTTTTTTGTTTTTTGGGCGTTTTTTTTAACAGAAATTTTTGGAAAATATATATAATATAATATCTTTCTTTTTGCTAGCAATTAAGTTTTTTGTCTTTCCAACAAAGCAACTTACAGTGTGTAAAATAAAAAATTAATGAATAATAATAAATTTAAAAATGAGATATTTGTTACGTATTTCTTAAACCTTTCTGAAGAATGTGGGGTCGTTTATTTTTGAAAAAGTTTCCTTCATATGACTGTATTGGCAAAAATTGATATTAATATATATTTTCGAAAATTCATTATTATATTGTATTATTATTTATTTCTATTATTATATTATATTATATTATATGATGTATTACACTAGGCTATAAAAAATCAGTACTTCAAAATTATATGCAACTTGCATTTAAAAAGGATGACTGCAGCCCGTCATACAATATTACCTGACGTGTTCATATCTTACAGGCGCAAAAAGACGCCCAATTTTCAATTAATGCAAAAAAAGCCGTTTTAATCCCCTTATTATTTTCAAACCTATATATTTATTGGACTAATTGAATATGATGTCTTACGTAATAAAAAAAATTGTTAATAGTTATAGGACTTCTAAATAATAGTATAAAAGTAATTTCAACAAACAAAAGAGGTTTAAATAGCATATACTTAAAAAATAACTAACACTGTCATTAAGGATTCATAAATTTTTTTGAACCCTCTCCCACCTGAAAATGCCTCACGTAATTAATAAACACCTACTATGAGATTTCTGAATCCTTTTGAATGAGCAATAGTTTGGATGAAAATAAATGGTTGAAAGTGACGATTCTGCAAAATGTTTCTAGGATATGATATTTATTTGAATATTTTTGAATATGTTTTTAGTTTACCATACGGTGTTAAACCAAACTATAGTGAGTACAGCAAAGGAGGTGACAAAAGGAACTACCCCAGTTCCTCAAAGCATCGTGGTGCTTCAACGTCAAAGAAAGATGCGGCGAAAAAATTCTCCCATTGTGAGTTAAAGTATTGATTTATTAAAATGTAGACCCAACCAACATTATCAGGTTACCCAAATAAGTATATTATTCTCCAGTAAGAAATATACTTATTTGGGTATAATCGTACCGAATTTTCAAAGTTCTGAAAGATGGAAAACACCACGAAAAAATAATTACTGAAACAACAATTTTTTGAAAACTGAAAATTCTTATAAGAAATTATAACTATCCAAAATGTTTACTATCGAAATTTTGAATTCCTTAAATGAATGAAACCAAAATTTTCAAATTCTCAAAACTCTCAAAAAGAGTAAATGAGCTAATTTTTAAATTCCCCCCACAAAATTTAATTGTAAGCTTAAGAGTAAATACCTTACATGTACAACAAAAAATTATTTCCAGAGAAAATAAAATCATTTAAAATTTGTTTTTCCTGGAATTTTAAAACTCAGGTTTTAACATTTCGGGAAATAGTATTTTCAGTCATCTTATTTCCTTTCGGGAATTTTCATTTTTTGGGATATTTATGTTTCCGTAATTATTTTTTCGGTATTTTTGCACATTCGGGATTTTAAAAAAATTGGCGAAGTTATGTCATCCCTCGGAATGAAAACGACCATATTTGTGAGTAGAGAGAGGAGGGAGGGGTCACGAAAAATTGGAAATTGGAAGAATAATAACTTTTCACCATTTACAGGGGTAAAAAATGTCTTAGCAAATAATAATATTTGAAAAATTAGTTAAGAAATAATTGAAAATTTGTCACTTAGCAAACAGAAATCATTCAAATTAACTGCTCTTTTGCATTTCTTTAATATTCCAAAAGAGATGACTAAACTTTAATTTAGAAAAAGTTAACGACAAGTACTTTTTTCTTTTTTTTTTTCGAAATCCGAGCTTTTCCTATGTTTAAAACCCCATTGAAATTAAAAAAAAAACCTATGGAATGAGGTAATTTTGATTTATTGGAAAAAAAGGATT